>SJYA01001446.1:236378-276611 GCA_006410615.1 Neotragus moschatus | reverse complement strand
TTCAAGAGGGAAAGGACATATGTATACTTATGGCTGATTCATGCTTTTGTGTGGCAGAAACCAACAGAACATTGGAAAGCAATTATCCTCCAGCTAAAAATAAATTTAAAAACAAATAAAAATTTTTTAAAAGGAATACATGCCTTAAAAGGTGACAGACTTCAGTAACATATGCAGGATGAACAAAACTAAGGCCACTTATGCAGATTCCACCCATCCTAGTCCACATCATTGTCATTAACAAATCTTTTACTGGTATAAAAGATTACTGCCAGGATCCTTCTTTTTGTTCTCCCTCAAGCCCTGCTTCAGGATTAACTTATGCACAGAGCTGGTAATAATGTGGGCCTAAAGGTATACCTATTAAAAAAAATCCTAGAATATAAATCCTAATATTTATGGGAATGAAAAATAACTCACAGGGAGACTAAGTTATAAGATACTAAGATTTATCAATAAGAAAATGTATAACTGTGAAGCAATTTTAATTATATTACTAATAATATATCAAAAACAGAATGTTATGATTAACTTCTAGACTTTTTATTATATCATATATTATCAGAACCGATCATGTAGAGTTGAGAACTAGGAACAAAATTAAATCAGGTTTCTATAAACTGGCCTCATGCTGAAATCCCTGTCCATCTAGGTGTCAGCCTCTGAGTAAAGAAGGCTAAAACCAAGAATAAACAGTGCACGTCACAGTAACCATTCTGCTCCTGAGATGCAGCGAGACCTGAAGGCTGAATATGGAGAAGGAAGCTTTGAAAGATAATAAAAAGTCAACATAGTCAGAGGCTCTTAAGGAATTAGTGGCGTAAGAAAGCCAAGCATTTGTCAGGCTTCGTGAGATTAACAAAAATTGTTGCTGTTTTATCCTACATTTGCCTTAATGAATTTTGTGTATTCTGAGATTGAAGATTAGCAAAAAAGCCCATTCCCTGACTCATTTTAACAACTGTTCCTGGAAAATTTCAAGGTAAGGCTGTAAACCAGAGTTGCTGACCCTGGCTACATAAATTGCCTGGTGAACCTCCAAAACCAGATCACTGAAATAAAAATATCCCGGAGTAGGGCTGAAAACCAATGCTGCAGACACTCAGTAGGCAAGAGAGCACCCTTCCATTTATGTCCTACTGTTCAGTGCCAGCATCCATGAATATGAATCAGACAGCTCTGCCCAAAGAGAAACTTATAGTTAAGAAGGGAAATAGATTCCTGAAAGCATCATATGTTTTATGAATACAATAGTTTATTAATATTATACTCTCAAAAAGAGATTAAATGTGTGTACTGCATGTACTGTACGCCTTTGTCTACAGAGAAATATGTGAGATGAGAGCTTTTACAGGAAGGCTTCACAGACAGGCAAATGTTTGGACTAGACTTAGAGGCAAGAGGTCCCTAAAAAGTAAAGGTCGGGGGCTTCCAAGTAAAATAACAGGACATAAAAATAGCAATCTAAAAGAATTATAATGAAAATAAGCATTGATGACTGAAGATAGGATAGACATTTTCTTCTCGACTGTATACCTCAAAAGGGTATAAACCTTGCATTACCTTTTTCTTGCATCACTGAGAAATACTGAGCATACTAGATATTCAAGTATTCAACCAATCTGTCACAACAAATGATACATAAACCATATAAAGAATTAAATCTTCAGTTTAATACTAAAGCATACTATAAAGTATATGAAAATTTTTTTCCCATTTTGAGAAAAAAAATGAACAAAAAAGGACTTCAGAGTAAATAGTGACAAGATGTATATTTTAAACTGTGCATATATACTGAAAAATAACACTCATTTTATAAAACAAATCTAAAATACAAAGAACTTTTCAAATAAATTGAAAACTTACTGAATCAAGAAGATGGCATTCAGTAGTGAGACTTTTATTATCACATAATACTGAAAAAAAAAAAGAATAATTTTTAACTTTTTAAAGAATATTCTCGCAGTTAAGGGTTGTTAGAAATGGTCAGACTTAAAAGATATGAAAACTTTCAAATATCAAAGGCGAAGAAAAATGTGGGCCCTCTTATACTATATCTTTTTAAATACAGTTAAATTTCTTTGTAAAATTCTCATCCTTAATTTCAATATACTAAGTCTTCTTTAAGTAAATCTCATGCTTGTAATTTAAAGGTACCCAAAAGATGCTATCAGAACATAGCAGAAGTGCATTAAGTGTCTGCCCAATGTTATAATGTTTATTTTACCTTGGGCCCCAACCAGAACAGCACCATAGGGTAACAAGGTAAAAACAGGAGGTGAAACCATCACACATTACATTATAACATAAATACAAGAGCCATTTCCTATTGAAGTACAATCACAACAAAATAGGTAAGAAAAGGTGTTAGGGCAGAAAAAAAGGACATTTTAAAGAAAGGTTTGAGGTTCTTTGATAGAAGAGAACTAAAAACAGTTTAAGGGAATTTTTCTAATTCTGAGCCTTCACAAACAACAAAGGACCCCAGATAGTTAGGGCTCATCAAAAGTGCTCCTGTCATCCAACGTGCATTAGTATCTGTCGCTGATTTTTAACAAGTCTGTCTCAAAAGGTTTGGGGTAGAGAGTGGGGTACCACAACAAGAACTAATTCTCGTTAGATATTTACAGCAAGTGTCCAGTTTCTCAACCTTTATTCTTGGAAACTATATCAGAAGGGTTTACAATAATCTATACTTTAGGACAAGTTAGTTTTTTAATGAAACCTTATTTAAATACATTAAAAAGACCTTACCTGGCTGAGAAGTTTTCATTTCTTCTTCCCATGAGATGTTATTTTGTGATTGTATATTTTTTTCAGGGCTAATCATCAAAACATCTTGTGTTGTAACTGAATTTAGTTCCATTCCTTCCACAACATCTAAAATTTCTTCCTTTTTGTTAGTATTAATATCATCTGCTACTTTGCCAGCATGGAGAGCCAAATTCATTCTTTCACTAGATAAACAATCTATCTCAAAGTTTATCTTATTTATACCCTGGAAGTAAAAATGGTTTTTATATTTAATTACCCAAAAGTTAAATAAACATAAAAAGTCTTGTCACTATTTAAAATAATATGAGGGATGACATTCTGAGCACAAGCTAAAGAACACTATAAATCCATCCTACTATCTTGCTTCTTGAACAATGAGATCAGATATTACAGCAATAGTACAACTGACAGAAAACTTCTCAGCAAGCATCAATATCCTGGTTCAGAGACTGACAAACATTCTATGTGAAGGGCCAGGTGTATGATGGACTCTTGAACAATGCGTGCTTGAACTGCAAGGGTCCACTTAGAATCTTTTCAGTGGTAAATACTATAGGGTCTGCAGTTGTTGAATCCACAGATGCGAAACTACTAACACGGAAGAACCAAGTATAAGGGGTGGGCCAGCGTAAGTTTTATGTGGATTTTCAGCTGTGCGGAGGGATGGCACACCTCTCCTGTTGTCATTCAAGTGTGTGTGTGTTCAGCTCTGTCCAACTCTTTGTGACTCCAAGGAGTGCAGCCTGCCAGGCTCCTCTGTCCATGGAATTCTCTAGGCAAGAATACTGGAGTTCGGTTGCCATTTCCTACTCCAAAGGATCTTCTCAATCCAGGGCTAGAACCGAAGTCTCCAGATTCTTTACCACTACACCACCTGGAAAGCCCTCTGTTGTTCAACAGTCAACTATAAATATTTTAGGCTTTGTAAGCCAGTCTCTGCCACAAACACTGAACACTCTATCATTGTGTTTTGAAAGCAGCCAAATACATAAATGAACGACAGTGGCTGTAGTACAATAAAACTTTATTTACAAAAATAACCTTGATGTAAGCTGAAATACAAATTGGCACTATGGTCTCAAACAAGCCAAAGGTCTTTGAAAGAAGAACTATCCTCTCATATGACTGATTAAGATTTCCAGTGGAAATTCTGGGGGTTGTTTATGGAGTTACTATATATATTGATATAAACAGATAACATCCTGGGCTACCTAATGCATCAGAACAGGACTTACATGGTTTATTTCAATTAAATCTTGTAATCCAAGACACTTAGCATCTTCTCCTATGCTGTTCCTGAAAAAGAAAAAAGAAGCACTGTACTCAGAAAATTAAACATATTGCTGTCTTGACTTGTTTTGAGACTATCCTTTAGGGGTCAGAGATGGGCCCTCATCTAAGATCAGGCCTGATCCAAATGGATTAGTTCTGGATGACAGCTACTACAGGATGGCCTTAGAAACCAAATGCATTTTCTCCAGAATGCTTGCAAGCCTTTGACCATGCTGGTCAGTCTACTGGAAATCTTTTGAACCTCAGCCAAGTCCAGAGCCTCATACTAGGGAAGGGTAGGCTAAAGCTTACTTCTAGGGGATGAAGCAACATGCAAGTATTGTAGAGCTGGAGTTGGCTACATTTACTTGTTAGCTACAGCACAATACATTCAAATCCTGAAGTTCTTAACTCACGTTTTATTAGAAACATCTGTCTCAATCTCTTGGAGTTTTTTTCTTTTTTTTAATATACTCTATTTTTCTGGTTTTCAGCTTCACTTTGCCTTCATTGTACAAAGTTGTTTGTAAAAAGGCTCTTTTGAGACTATTTTTAGAAATTAAAAAGTAAAGAGAAATCCTAAATAGCACCTGTAATATCACTTAAATACAATTTTGGATCTTCTTAGTACAAGAAAATGAATTGCAGGATAAGAAATGACAATAAATTGGTATCTTATAATCCACAGATTTTTAAAGCATCTAAAGTATTTTAACTGCCACAAATGCTAAATATACTGTGGCTTACATTAAAAACTAGAAATTTTACAACTTGTTTCATGAAATACTTATGAAGAAAAACTTTCATCTGTTTCCCCCATTTCAAGTTATAGGGTGTTCTCAAGGTGAACTTGGGTAACTTACTCACTTTCCAAATTTTCTCATTTTTGAAAAATGTGGATTCAGTACCTCACATGGCTGTTTTGAGGACTGAATGAGATAATATATGATAGGAACCTTGAACCATGTCCAGCCCATAATATGTTCAGTACATATTAGCTCCCCCTTGTCTGCTTTGCCATCTGTCAAGTCAGGATTCCCAAGGTACTTTCCATAAAAGCTGATACAAAAGTGCCTACCTCTTAATGACCCTGCAGGGACATAACAGCACTATTTTATACATGATGAAACTGAAGCTGAGTTAATTAAACTTGATCTGAAGTTTCATAGTATGTCACACGACTGGTTTTGAGCTCAGATGTATCAAGCACCAAAACTGCATACAAAAGAACGCTATACTGCTTAGCACCAAGAACACTATATTGTTTCTTTTCTTCTTAGTTCTGCAGAATTTATTTTATCCATCTAGATATGACCATTTCCAAATCTGAAATCTGAAGCCTTAATTTCCTCCTTTATAAAATAGAAATATTGCCTATATGTTATGGTCATTGTGAAATTTAAAAATATATGTGTTGCATACTTAACCAGTTAACAATTGGAAATGGTATTTAATGTCTCCATCTGTTAAACTCTTACTAATAACACATTAAAGAAATACCTGTTTCCAGGAATATTTGAAATCAAAGTCTTATCAACATGGTCACTTTTGGCACCCTGAGGACCAGGATTCTCTGGTGATGTGGTTTGTCTTAGAAGGCCCATCTCAGCTCTGGTCTCAGACACAGTTTTGCTGACAGACTGAGGTGTTTTAAGTCTTTGAGAAAGACATTCAGAAGAAAGTCCTAGAAGATGAAGGAAATCATCTCAACACCAAAAAGCTCTTTCATTCATTTTTCACTATAATTAGAGAGACAGTGCCAATTCTTCCCATTCCCCTACCAACTAGCTTCTTTCTCCTATAAAATAATGTTTGTTAAAGTCAAATGCCTGAGACTTTCAGTTAAAGATGATACTGAACACACACACTAAAGGCTTCCTCTTAACATTTCACTACTATAAACAGTAAAGAGAAAATCTTAAAAGGGAGAACACTACAAGGACAAAGCATCCTCTTTTTTTTTAAGGTCAGTGACTTTTAAAATTTGAAATATAATTTACAAGGACAGATAAAGAGACAACAAAACTCAGGAAATTTTGGAAGTGCAATATAGATGGATGAGTAGTGTATTTCCTAGTAAACCTGAGAAAATAAATCCTAAGCCACCAGTCAGGAAAGATGTGAATCAGCCCAGTTTATACCACAGTATTCCTCAAAAAGAACTGGTGGCGTCAAGAATCGCTAGGAGCAGAGGTAAAAACAGGAAGATTGGTTCAAAGTCAGTTTAAAAAACAAGAGTCCAGACACCTTTCCTCATTATGCACAGCTGGGCAGCTGTGGACAATCCCCTCCCACCATGAAGATAAAAAAAAAAAACAAACTAGAGGCTTACTTCCCCAAAAAAGTTGAAATAGAGAGTCTTTGGTTTAGGGGATACAATTCAAAGATGAGTACTATATGGAAAAGGGGGGATGAAATGAGTATTTTTAAAACTGTTGATACACTCTGTTTCTTCTCTCCATGTAGCTCCTGAAAGACTGGCAGCCAGAATTATACCCTCCAGGCAGCAGGTTGGAAAGATCTCTGGAGAACCTGACTGCTGCTGCTGCTAAGTCGCTTCAGTCATGTCCGACTCTGTGCAACTCAATGGTAGCCCATCAGGCTCCACCGTCTCTAGGATTTTCCAGGCAAGAACACTGGAGTGGGTGGCCATTTCCTTCTCCAGTGCATGAAAGTTAAAAGTCAAAGTGAGTCGCTCAGACTCTTAGCAACCCCATGAGAATCTGACTAGCCCATGAGAAAAGACTTAAATACAGCATAACAATGCAGCTAAATCATCCCACAGTAAAAACCCTACTACCCATGTGCTGCCCTGCAGAGCCCTGCTCATTGCGTTGAGCAGGCAGTGAACCACCATTAGATACCCAGGGCAAGCCTCTGATACAAGAGACAGAAACCAAAACCAAACAGATAAGAGTATTTTGGAACAAATATTGACTCTCCAGGAGAATACATAAAAGTTATCATTAATGTCTGCAGAAAGATAAGACAACACACTTAAGAAACAAGTACAGAATGTCATAAAACGGAATATCCAAAGAATGAGAGAGCTCTTAGGAATTAAAAAACATCCTCAACAGGAAAGTTGAAGAAATTCAGGAAGTAGAAGAAAATGACAAGTACAGGAAAGAATGATAGTATAATACCAGGAGAAAGATATGTGCTTCTGGAAGAAAGATCAGAGAGAACCAAGGAAAGTATATCAAAGAAATAATTCAAAAAAAAATCTACACTTTATTTAGAAAAGGCCATAAATAATACCCAAAGATTCCTCTAAGCACTGGAAGTGGTGGTCTTGAGGACATAACAAATAGGAGCTTCTTGGGGGACTTCTGTTTTATAACGAACCTCATATAACCTATGTTTTCTATAATTAAAACTCAATTTCAAAAAGATAAATTTTGGTCAAAAACCTTGATCTCTCTAGTCATGAGTGCCAAGATGGGACATGAAAGAACATACAGCAGTGAACCCACAGTCCTGCAAACTACTAGGATCCTTGTTAAGTAAGTAGCAAGGAGCCGTGTCATTAGCAGTGAGGCAATTCCTGGGCATCCAGGGAGCACGGCTGCTTAGAATAAAGGAAACACATCAAAACCACACACTAGGTGTGATACCTAAATTGATTGGGAGGTTATAAAATACTTGGTGATAAATTTACATTTTAAAGTATATATTAGATAGCAACTCAAATTTATTGTTAGAAATCTTCTTAGTAGACACAGTTAGATAGTAGAAAAAAAAAAATCCCTTCTGCTGATTAGTACTTAAAGAGGACTTGGTCTGTTTCTCCTTGGAAATAAACATCTAGTACTTAATGCATTAATAGAAGTGTCTACCAAGACTTAAGGAACCGATTACTTCAACTATGACCGCTCATTTATGGCTTATATTTAATTTCAATCTAAGTAAATAAATTCAATCTAATAAAGATGCTATGAAAAACAGGTACTGAAAAACACAACCAGAGTTAGAAAATCATAAGAAAGAATGACTTCCTAAAGTATTAAGAGCTGGTTACATGGCAGTATTTTAAAATCAGGGAATAGGTACTTTCATTACATTTCAAAAAAATTGGAGGAAAATTTTCACTCCAAATGGAAATGAAACCAAACTTATCTTCCATAAGCTATTTCTCAGAAGTCACAGTGAAAACACATAAATCTTCACATGAAAACTGTTTTTCAACTCTTACGCAAGCGTCCATCCAACCAAAGTATTTCCCTTAAGTAGTCTCAGCAGAAAAAACTAACCTGAGAATGATTTAATGGGACTCTCAATTCTGAAAAATCCAGCATCAAACACTATTTTATCCACTTCCTTTGGCATTACAGAGGCTGCTGCCTCAGCCTGTTCCTCCTGCTTAATTCTCTCTCTCATTGCATTTTTTATGGCAGCGAGGCGATTTCTAGCAGCAATTCTTCCACCATCATCCTGTTTGGGTTTACTTGCTGTATCTGAGACAACTTTTTTCTGTGAAGAGAAATTATAACATTTATTAAAGCTACTCATTACCATCTAAAGAATCTGCCTGCAAAGCAGAAGATCCAGGTTCAACTCCTGGGTTGGGAATATCTTCTGGAGAAAGGCATGGCTACCCACTCCAGTATTCTTGCTTGGAGAATTCGATGGACAGAGGAGCCTGGCGGGCCACAGTCTATGGGGTCACAAAAAGTTGGACATGGCTGAGCGATTAATACTTTCACATATTATCATTTTATAAGAAAAACAAAGCAAATGTAAAATATTTAACATGTTGAATACATACTTATCAAGCTCCTGGTGTGTGCTAAAACACTGGGGCCAAAAGTTAAGGGACCAAGTTCCTGCTCTCAAGGAGGTCGCAGCCTCATGGTGGAAGAGCTAGATAAAGACACTGAGAAGAATAAATGTCATGTTCGAACTAAATTCAGAGGGCTGAATTTATGAACTAATCTACCTTCAGAGGCACCAAGAAAGGCTTCCAGGAAGTAACACCTAAGCTGAAATCAGAGACAGGTGAGCTACAAGATGGGGTAAGGAAAGGGCTAGGCAGAGAGAACAGCATGTTTGCAAAACCAGAAGTGAAAAAGCACAGAGGAGCTGGCATGAGGTGAGCACAGCTAATCAGAATCCTTCACACGTGGCCATTCCACAGAGGACAAAAGAACAGAGACTATGATTTTTAAGCAGGAGGTTAGCATTACCGAATCTGCCTTTTAGAAAGGTCACTCACTCTGTCCAGCATGGAGAACCGGCTGGAGGGTGACAAGCCAGTTAGGAACTTCCACAGTGACACTGGGAAAAGATGCCAGTAGTTGAGGTTAAGGAGGGGACAAAATGGAAAAAAGTAAACAGACTGAAGAGATGTTTAAGAGGAAGAATTGAGAGGACTTAGCAGTTTTAGACATGCAACAGTAAAATGGTGAAAAACAGAACGGATCACAGGAGATAACCAGGTTTCCATCTTGGGCCCCTGGAGGGATGCTACCACCATTCTCTGAAAACAGGAAAACATCAATGTGTGTGTAGATGATTTCAGTTTGGGATAAATAGCTTATATATATCTTAATACTTAAAGTACTACTGTGTCAGCAGTAAGTGTGGTTTGAAATATAGATTTGGGAATCATTGCAGGGTGGGTACAACTGCACAAGAAGAAAGTGGAAGGAGGGAAGAGAGCTGAAGGAGAAACGTGAAGATCACAAACACTTAAGGGACAAGTGGCAACAGAAACTTGCCAACATGACCGAAGAATGGATATAGAGGTAGGAGGAAGATCAGTAGAATATAATTTCGAGAAAGAGGAAGTAGTCTGTATTTAATAATGCAGAGGGACTAAATTTTATAATTAACTGTCTATTAACTGCAGAACTAGTGGGTCAATAACCTTGGTTATAACTGTCCTAGAGGCCTGGAGAGGGTGAAGCTGAATGGCAGTGAGTTGGAGAGGTAAATGGGAATCAAAATAGTAAAGACAGAGTATAGGGAACTTTGTGACTGGGAAGAAAGAAATGGGAATGAGAAAAGGAAGGTACAGAAAACTAGAGGGAGATGTGGACCTCATAGGTTTAGTTGTTTTTGTTTTTTCTAATGTAAACAAAGATAAGGCACTTAAATATATCTAAAAACTGATGGAAAAAGGAGGGAAAGGTAGAAAACAAGGCTAAGTGATGGAATGAGAAGTCAATAAACAGGAATCAGAAGGGAACGGTATCAAAGTGTAGGTAAAAGATAAATCTTATTTGTTCCACAGCTTAACAGTAGCTTATAAATGAAGTAGGAGGAGAGAGACACCTGGTGATAAAATGCAGAATTACAAGGCTCTGCCATATTGCTACAGCCATTATTTGCGTCACTGATGATGTTTCCAGGACTAAGTACTCAGTAAGAAATATCCACAGTAGCTTCAAAATGTTTAAGTATCCTTCACTGTTTAGTATATTTAAAACTCATTTGTTTAATTTTGTCAGTGTCTTTAGAGTCCTTGTCATATCAAGTGGCAAAATAATTTTATTAAAAGCTTTCTTTAATACTCTAACATCTTAAATTCCTAAGGAGTCAAAATAGTTTTTCATCTGGATTACACAGCATCATAAAGTACCAATCTGGAAGCCTAATTTTATAACCACAGGCATTTTTCTAAAATCTAAAAGGAAAACTGGAGGTTTGAAAAGTGCTCATCTGAACCAACGAGCTTAAAACATTACTAGAAGGCCTCCCTGGGGCTCAGTGGTAAAGAATCTGCCTGCCAACGGAAGAGACACAGGTTCGACCTCTGATCTGGAAGATCCCACATGCCATGGAGCAACTATGCTTGTGCACCACAACTATCGAGCCTGTGCTCTAGAGCCTAGAAGCCACCACTATTGAGACCAGGTGCCACAACTGCTGAAACCCACCCACATACCCTAGAGCCTGTGCTCTGCAACAAGAGAAACCAGCAGACTGCAACTGGAGTAGTGCCCCACTCGCCACAACTAGAGAAGAGTTCACAAAGCAGTGAAGACCCAACACAACCACATAAATAAACAAACATTATTAGGGAAAAAAATCTACAAATACATAACAGTGGAATCTATCATGATAAAGTGAATTTCACAGACAAAAGTAATAGGAAATCTTACAAAATAAAATGTAAGGAAGAAGACAAACATTCTAAAGAGTCATTGCTCCTCTTTTCTATTTTAAATTCTTTCATTTTGAAATGTATCATTCAAAAGAGACACACAATCCACTGTACTGGATAAAAACAGGGATTCTGGAATGAGCAAGTCTGGCCTGAAACCTAGCTCCACCTTGGGCAAGTAACTTAATCTATTCTGGGCCTCACATCCCAGACAATAGTACCACCTCAATAGGATTGTTGAGGATTAAATGAGTTAAAACATGTTAAGTACTTGGAACAACATCTGGCACATACTAAGCATTATATAAATTATTTACTTCTACTATGTATAAACACAATTTAAAGAATAAAACAAACACACACATATGCGCTCCTGAGTGCCTTAGAAGCTCCTGGGGTGCCCCAATGCCATCAGAGCCCGTATCATTCCTCCCTCCAGAAATAATCATCCTGAATTTTATGTTGTTCATTTCCTTATTCTTTCTTCAAAGACAATCAGGACATTGTAAGCAATATATGAGACTTATTTTATAAAATGATAAAAAAAATCTGAAGCTAAATGTTTTTGAAGCTGGAAAATAAAAATTCTTTAGAGTAGAAGAGTCTATATTAGAAACCCACAGACTTACCCGAAAAACTTTTTTGCTTGTATTGTTATTTTTTTGCCATCCAGATTCCTCAAGTTTGGTCAGATTGCTGAATTTTTGGTTTACATCTTCTATCTGTTAATAAATAAAGCATAAGTTTATCAGATGAATGAAAAACCACGTTAAAATTACAAACTAATAAACCGAAGCTTCAGAAAAATTGAGAATGGCAACATTAGACTCAATCATTCTCAATTCAGTATTCAATTAAAAAACTTATGGTAAAATTGTTTATTGTTATTTGTCTTATAAACCTTCAAAATCTACACAATGGATGTCATATATGAATAACTCTCCTAAATAATTTTGGATCACTAAAATGCTAAGAGAGATATCCTAAATGTTTTTGTTTCCTAAATTACACAATCTGAACACAATCTTTCTCTCTCTTTTTTACAGTTTATTTATCCATTCTCTTACTGAAGGACATCTTGGCTGCTTCCAAGTTTTGGCAATTATGATAAAGACGTTATAAACATCTGTGTACACATTTTTGTGTAGACATATATTTTCAATCATTTGGGTAAACACCAAGAACTGTGATTGCTGGATTATATGATAAGAGCATATCTAGCTCTGTGAGAAACTGCCAAACTGTCCTCCAAAGTGGCTGTACCATTTTGCATTCCCACCAGCAATGAATTAGAGTTCCTGATGCCTGCCATGCTCACCAGCATTTGGTGAAGTCAGTGGTTTGGATTTTTGCCATTCTAAAAGGTGGGGAGTGGCATCTCACTGTAGTTTTTTTTTAATGTTCATTTATTTGGCTGTGCTGGATCTTAGTTGCGCCATGTGGGAACATTTTACCTGTGGCATGTGGGACTGAGTTCCCTAACCAGGGACTGAACCTGGGCCCCCTGCACTAGGAGTAGAGTCTTGCCTCTGGACCACCAGGGAAGTGCCCTCACTGTAGTTTCAACTGGCAATTCCTTAGTGATCTATGACGCTGACCTTTATCTTTTCAAATGCTTACTTGCCATCTGTATATCTTCTCTGGCAAGGTGTCTGCTCAGGTTTTCTCTCCACTTTAAAACCACTTTAAAGGTGGTTTTAAGGGTTCTTTGAATATTTTGATGCAGATATGTCTGTATCAGATGTCAGATATATCATTTGCAAATATTTTTCTTCTAGTTTGTGGTTTGCCTTCTCATTCTCTTCACACAATCTCACTTTAAAAAATTCAAAGTAACATCCCCATCCTTTTGATATTTCCTATCTCCTCCAAAGAGGTACCCACTGTCAACAGTTTGGTAAATTTGTTTCAAGTGCCCTTACTATGTATTTATGTTCACAAGTACTCTCAACCTCTCTCTCAAAAAGAAATTTAAATGTCAAAATGACTCAGGATTACCTTTATGATTGCTGATTTTCAACAAGGTGCCACTGCAGTTCAATGAGAAAAGACAGTCTTTTCAAGAAACAGTACTGGGAAAATTTTATATCCTCAAGAAAATAAATGAATTTACTTTTACCTACACCATACACACACCAAAAATTCCAAATGGCTCACAGCCCTAGCTGTAAGAGCTAAAACTATAACACTTTTAGGAAAAAATCTAAGAAAAAATCTTTGTGATTTGTGGTTAAGCAAAAAGAGTTCTTAGATATGATCACAATATAATAGAAAAAAATTGATAAATTGAACTTCATCAAAATTAAAAATATCTGCACTTCAAAAGAAATTATTTAGAAAATTACAAGACAAGCCACAAATTGGGAGAAAATATTTGCAAATAATACTTCTGATAAAGGACTTGTGTCCATGATATATTGAAAACACCTACCACTCCATAATAAAGGCAAACCAATGTAAAAATGAGCAAAATATTTCACTATATATTTTGCCAAAAAAATATGAACAGCTAATAAGCACACGAAAAGATGCTTAACATTATTATCATTAGGGAAACACAAATCAAAACTATTATATAACAAGATACTTCTCACCTACTAGGATGGTTATTCTAAAAATGACAAACAATAACAAGTATGAATATGGTAAAAAAAGAACACACCAATTGTTGGTAAGAAAAATGCTATAATCACTTTGGGAAATAGTTTGGCAGTTTCTTTAAAAGTTAAACATAAATTTACTATATGATCCAGCAATATTCCACATATCTACCCAAGAGAAATAAAAACATAAATCCACACAATATATGAATATTCATAGATGACTTCATAATCACCAAGGAGTGGAAACAATCTAAATATCCATCAACTGGTTAAAGTTCAGATACAATCTATAACATGGATGAACCTCAAAAACCTCATGCTAAGTGAAAAAATCACACACAAAAGACCACATACTATATTAGTCTACTTAATATGAAATGTTCACAAAAGGCAAATCTACAAAGACAGCAAGATCAGTGGTATCTTGGGGACTAGGAGTGGGAATGTGGATTGATTTGCATATAGGCAAAGAGGACCTTTTTGTGGTGATAAGAGTATTCTTGGGAATTCCCTGGTGGTCCAATGGTTAGGAACCAGTGCTTTCACTGCTGGGGCCTGGGTTCAATCCCTGTACAGGGGTCTAAGATCCCACATGCCAAGTGGTATGGCCAAATAAAAACATGTTTAAATAATAAAAATGTTCTAAATTTGGATCATGGTGATGGTTGTACAACTCTGTAAATTTATTGAAAATCACTGAAAAGAACACCTGAAATGGGCTAATTTTATGATATGTAGATTATACTTCAATATAACTCTTAAAAAAAAAAAAAAAAGTCCCAACAGCCAATTTGTTAAAGAGGCTCCCAATGGCCAAAGCTGAGAAATGAACGTCAATAATGGTAACTATAAACAATGAAAACACATCCAGTATCTTTAAATCTATAAATTAAAAATAATAGGAAGCACAAAATTAATTGATCTCCATTGAAGTATACTAGTGAACCAACTCATCAATGTGAAAATTGTCAGATATATAAAAACTGGTCACAAAGTAATGCTGACAGTATGATTATATAAACACTATTCACAGGACTCCCCTGGTGGTCCAAAGATTAGGGTTTCGCCTTCCAATGTAGGGGGTGTGGGTTTGATCCCTGGTCTGGGAGCTTAGATCCCACGTACCTCATAGCCAAAAAACCAAAACATAAAACAGAAGAAATATTGTAATAAATTCAAAAAGATTAAAAAAAAAAAAAAGAAAACTGTATTCACATCTGAGTCATATAGTTATTGAGACAAGTATGTTCCTTTACTCATTTTTTTCTCTAGACTTGTGTTTTAACATTTATTATTTATTTATTTGGCCACACTGCATCTCAGTTGCAGCACACAGGATCTTTGCTGCAGCAAGCAGATCTTTAGCTGTGGCATGCAAACACCTAGCTGTGGCATGAGGGATGTAGCTCCCCAACCGGGGACCTAACCTGGGCCCCCTGCATTGGGAGCGCAGAGTCACAGCCACGGGACCACCAGGGAAGTCCTCTTGTTTTGCTTTTTACTTGCTTAGTTGTTCATGTATGATATCTATCATTGATTCATTCTAAACTCTGCACAGTAAGTATAAATCTCCTCTTAATGCAATTTAAAAAACAAATCAGGTATTTTACTCAGTTTCACTTTCCAGAATTAGGTCTGGAGGAGCCCAAGGCCCCCTGCTCTGCTTGGAACACTCTTGGCTCCCCCGGCCTCAATTCTCTTAGTCTCTTTCTGGGGATCAAACTCATCTTCTCCCCAATTCTTGGTTCACGCCCTCATTTTTGTGAGATACTTTCTTATTTAGCTTCCTAATAAAAAGAGTGCTTCGGAGGTAGTATCTGAGACTGTCGTGCTTGGAGAATGCCCATCCACTTGATTGGCTGGCTACAGAACTCCAGGTTGGAAAATTATTTCCCTTAGAATTTTGAGGGCATTGTTTTCCCAGTTTTAAATGCTGCAGTTGAGAAATCCAAGGCTATTCTGATCTTTGACCCTTTATATAAAACTTGTTTTCTCTCTGGAAGCTTCTAGAGTTTTCTCTTCATCACAAGAGTTATACAGTTATACACTTAATGAAGTGCGCTGGTCTGAGTCTATTCTGATTCACAGTGCTGGGCACTCAATAGGCGCCTTCAATCTGGAATTCATGTCCTCCAGTTCTGGGGAAATTTTTAAACCACTTCACTGATTTCCCATTTTTTCTGTACTATTTTTCTGGAATCCTATTATTTGGATACTATACCTCCTAGATTGGTCCACTTTCTCCATCCAAATACCTTTCTTATGTTTTTCTTGGCTTCTTTCTTTCAGGTTTGAAGCTTTCTTGAAATGTCTAATAGTTGTTGGCTATAGGTTCTTGAAATGGCTTTTTATATACTTATTACTAAAACATGCCCAAGAAGCTGGAAACTGTCATCTCCTCTTATGCTTTTATTAATCTTCCTAGTGGTTCCCTCTCTCATAGCACTTTTTACATTAGATTGGAATTCCTCTGGGGCAGAAAATGTGCCTTATTTTATCAACTCCTAGTACAATGTCTAGCACACACAGGAACTCAGTAACTGCTAGATGAACTCAACTACTAAAGAACAGATTTCATTTTCTCACATGTAGAAGCATTACAGATTATTCAACAGTTGAATATAACTCAATTTCCAACCCAAACAGAAAACACTGATTATATGGGGAGAAGAAATTGGTCATCACATTTTGACAGCATTTTACAGTTTACAAAGGTACTAACATCTCATTTATTAGGTTGGTGCAAAAGTGTGGCTTCAGACTGTGAATTTTAAATCATTATAACTAGCTCAAACACATCTTTATTAATCAAAATAGGAATGATTACAATCAACATATTTTTGCCAACAAGAAATAAGTTTGCTTATTCCTGTAGCATAAAAATATGTGCTTTGGGATTCGATGGACTCTTGGAAAGCATCTTCTGCATCCTGATGATTGTGGAAGCATTTCCCCTGCAAAAAGTTGTCGAGATGCTTGAAGAAGTAGTAGTTGGTTGGCAACAAGTTGGGTGAATATGCTTGTTGTTCAGCTGCTAAGTCATGTCCCACTCTTGGTATCCCCATGGACTGCAGACCACCAGGCTTCTCTGTCCTTCACCATCTCTCTGAGCTTGCTCAAACTCATGTCCATTGAGTTGGTGATGCCATCCATGTCATCCTCTAGTCTCCTCTTCTCCTCCTGCCTTCAATCTTTTCCAGAATCAGGTTCTTTTCTATTAAGTCGGCTCTTTGGCCACCTTTCTTGGAGTTTCGGCTTCAGCATCAGTCCTTCCAATGAATCAGTGTTGATTTCCTTTAGAATTGACTAATTTGATCTTCTTGCTGTTCAAGGCACTCTCAAAAGTCTTCTCTAGTACCACAATTTGAAATTCTTCAACATTCAGCCTTGTTTATGGTTCAATTCACATCTGTAGATGACTACTGAAGTCAGGCAAATATGGTGGATGAGACAAAATTCCATAGCCCAATTTGTTTAACTTTTGAAGCATTGGTTGTGCAATGTATGGTCGGGCATTGTTGTAGAGAACTGGGCCCTTTCTGTTGACCAATGACAGCTGCAGGCATTGCAGTTTTTGGTGCATCTCATCAATTTGCTGAGCATACTTCTCAGATGTAATGGTTTCACCAGGATTCAGAAAGCTGTAGTGGATTAGACCAGCAGCAGACCACCAGTGACCATGTGCGAGTTTAGCTTTGGGAAGTGGTTTGGAACTTCTTCTTGGCCCAGCCACTGAGCTGGTCATCACCAGTTGTTGTATAAAATCCATTTTTGCTTGCATGTCATAGTCTGGTTGAGAAATGGCTCATCATTGCATAGAATTCTAAGAGAAGACAACACTTAAAAATGATGATATTTTTGATTTGTGGTCAGCTATTGAGGCACCTACTTGTTGAGCTTTTTCACCTTTCTAATGTGCTTCAAATGCCAAACAACCATAGAATGGTCACCACTGAGTTCTTCAGCAACTTCTGTAGTTTTAAGAGAATCAGCTTTGATGATTCCTCTCATTTGGTTCTTGTCAACTTCCAACGGCTGGCTCTGCCTCCTTTGCAAAACTTCTTGAACCACCACTGCACTGTACATTCATTAGCAGTTCCTGGGGCCAAATGCATTGATGATGTTGCGAGTTGTCTCCACTGGTTTACAACCCATTTTGAATTTGAACAAAAAAGAAATCGCTCAAAAATAAACAGCAAGTAATAAGTCAGCAAAAAAAAGTGAGAAATGTGCATTAAAAATGATGTATAACTTAACCATATTTATTAAGAATGTATTCTGATATGAAACAGCAAATTTCAACAATGGAAAAACCACAATTATGTTTGCACCAACCCAATAATATTACAGGTACATAAGCTACTTTTCTTTCTTCTTAACTTTATTTATTTTTGGCTGTGCTGGATCCTCATTGCCACACGGGTTTTTCTCTACTTGTGGCAAGGAGAGGCTACTCTCTAGTTGTGGTGTGCAGGCTTCTCACTGCGGTGGCTTCTCTTGTTGAGGTTCACATGGGCTCTAAGGCAGAAGGGCTTCAGAAGTTTGGGCACGTGGGTTCAGTAGTTGGGGCTCCCAGGCTCTAGAGCACAGGCTCAATAGTTGATGGCACATGGCCTTAGTTGCTCCAAGGCATGTGGGATCTTCCCAGATCAGGGAATGAATCAACGTCTCCTGCACTAGCAGGTGGATACTTAACCACTGAGCCACCAGGTTAGTCCCAGAAGCTACTACTAACCCTTTTATATTACTGTTAGGGACTTCTCCAGTGGCTCAGTGGTAAAAATCTGCCTGCAATGCAGGAGCTGTAGGAGACTTGGGTTTGATTCTTGGGTCAAGAAGATCCTCGAGAGGAGGAAATGGCAACCCACTGCAGTATCCTTGTCTGGGAAATACCATGGACAGAGGAGCCTGGCAGGCTGCAGTCCATGGGGTTGCAAAGAGTCGGACACAACTTAGCAACTGAGCACATATTACTGTTAACTCATTAAAAAAAAAAAAGACTCAAAGTTAATATATTCAAAATATTTGACGACATACCTGAAAACTAACCATATCCCAAAATCCATCCAGATCTGTACAGGTAGTCTCCTTTTCACCTCGTTTATATTCACAATTGTCTACCAGTCCTTCAAACTGTTTAAACCTTTCTTTCATAAGGAGTCTTGTTTGACCAACTGCTGTGCGAATAAGATCTTTAGCTAGAGGAAATACAAGGTTTTTAAAAGTTAAAGGACAATACAAGATCTTTATTGCAATCCAACCAGCTGATAAGGTGACCTCATTCTAAACATCCTAGAGTTATAGAATCAAATTCTTACTTTATAGCAAAACGAAAAATATCTACTACAAAACTTTGTCACACAAATATAGAGCATTTACTATCTGTTTCAATTCCTGCTAAAAATTAGCAATCTATCTTCTCATACTCAACAGCTACACACCAAAGCATTCTATCTCTCCTTGTATTGTATAAGAACTCAACCTTAAACAACTAACTGTACATCAATATCTAAGGACTTTGAGCTGGCAGCACACAAATGACTTTTTTTTCTAAACAGCTTTCCTGAATAGGCAAGATTATTGATCCATATTGATTTGAGTAATCTTCATTCAGAAAATATTTTTGTATAATTAAGCAATATCAGACATAGTTGTCATTCATGGAATCAAAGTAAAAAAAATTTAATAATAAAGTTGGCAAATGTCTAACTCTCAGGAATGATAGTCAATATTCTAACTACTTACATCTTTTAAGTTAGGTACCATTTTAGCACAGAGATATTAGTGAACATATATGTCATATGGAAAATTCTTGCTATTTTGAATAACAATGAAACTATAAAGTTGGACAACACTAGATTTTTATGTTTCAGGTAAATGCAACCATATTAAAATAGACAAAGCTAAGACATTAAAAAAATGTAAGTGTTCCCTCACCATCATCTGGAATGTCCAAGTCAAGTTTCCAGTCCCACTCAAGGCAGTGTGAAGTTAACTTCTCAGTTTCTGACTGGAGAATGTTTCTACAATGAGGACATATATTAGCACTATGACACTTACACAGCATTGATTTCCCAGAGTTGATGCTTAGTTGTTTTATGAACTGCGATATATTAAAATCCATGAATACAAATTGATATTCCATGTCCATCCTTATACACCTAAACTTAAGTGGATGGTTAATGCTAAGAGCCCATTTTTCAAGCTAATATTTCCAGTTATTTCTGTTCTTATTTTTCAAATGCTGAGCAGAAAGAATCAGACATTCCTTAGTACTGCTCTTACTTATTTTCCATGGAACTATGACCAACCCAATTGCCAAGAGTAAGACGAAGCTAAAAACTATAAGTCTCAAATTACAGTGATAAGGGCTTGAAGATTTTATTTGGCTTTGCTTATCCAAAGACAGTGGCATTCTCAAGCGGGGTCAATTCTTCCTACCAGGCAGCATTTGGCACTCTCTAGAATCATTTTTGATTATCATGAAATAGAGGAGTGCTGCTGGCCAGGGATGCTACAAAACAACCTATAATGCAGAAGACCCCACAACAGGAATTACGCAGCCTAAAATGTCAACAGCGCCAAGGTTAAGAACCCTAGTTAGTTAGTTAAGCCGCTCAGTCGTATCTGACTCTTTGTGACCCCATGGACTGTAGCCCACCAGGCTCCTCCGTCCATGGGATTCTCCAGGCAGGAATACTGGAGTGGGTTGCCATTTCCTTCTCCAGGGGATCTTCCCCACCCAGGGATCGAACCCAGGTCTCCCGCATTAGAAGCAGACACATTAACCTTTTAGCCACCAGGGAAGAGCCTAAGAAACCCTGTCTTAAGGTAAATTTAGTATATTTCTTTACCAAAATATCTGAGAAGGAAAACTGAGGATAGTTTTTCTTAGAAGACAAATTTAACTGTTTAAATCAATGGCAGCAGAGAATAGCTTAATAAATGAGAAAGGAGACCTGACTTAGATATGACATTATTTAATTGGGTAAACTGCTTATCATCTCAATATCTCAGCTGAACAATATAGTAGACTAGTTAACCTCTAAAAGACCTTAAAACGCCAAAACATTATACTTTAAAAAACAACTGAAGTGGTTCTAAAACATATAAAAAGATACTCATTCATGAGAGGAAGAATGAATATTAAAACAAGAGTAAAGGGAATCGCCTGGCGTCTCAGTGCTCAAGACTCTGATGGTTTGCTCCCTGGTCAGTGAACTAAGATCTCACGCCAAAAAAAGGAAAAATAAATAAAAAATAAATAAAACTAGAGTAAGATAATATTTTTATTTATTTGATTGGTAAAGTTCAAAAATTGTTACTATTGTACTGGAAATGGTATGGGAATTTTCTTGCTATATTCATTCAAAAATTGTAGGATATAATAATTTTCTGTATGATGTGGAATATAAAGGCCTTTCTCTGATATGTTTCCAAGGCATTTAGGTGACATGTTGAAGTTCCCCAAACAGGAACTTAATTTTCAATTCAGAGTTAGAGAAACATAATCCTATCTCATGAGTTGATGGGGCACTGAGCCTCCTATTCTTCTTTTTTTTTTTAAATAAACTTTAATTTGGTTCTTTGGGGGATGGGAAGGTATGAGAAAATAGGAACTCGCATGCCATGCTGGAGGGGATGCAAACTGAGGTCCTCATATATTTGCACATGAGAGAATTGAAATATATACAAGGTTGTTCTTTGTAGCCTTGATTATAATAGTACTAGATTGAACCCAATGTAAATAATCAGCAACAGGAACTTATTCAGTAAATTATGCTGCTATATAGTCATGTATGGATGTGAGAGTTGGACTGTGAAGAAGGCTGAGTGCCGAAGAATTGATGCTTTTGAACTGTGGTGCTGGAGAAGACTCTTGAGAGTCCCTTGGACTGCAAGGAGATCCAACCAGTCCATTCTGAAGGAGATTGGCCCTGGGATTTCTTTGGAAGGAATGATGCTGAAGCTGAAGCTCCAGTACTTTGGCCACCTCATGCGAAGAGTTGACTCATTGGAAAAGACTCTGAAAAGATTCTGACTGGGGGCAGGAGAAGGGGACGACAGAGGATGAGATGGCTGGATGGCATCAGTGACTCGATGGGCGTGAGTCTGAGTGAACTCCGGGAGTTGGTGATGGACAGGGAGGCCTGGCGTGCTGCGATTCATGGGGTCGCAAAGAGTCGGACACAACTGAGCAAATGAACTGAACTGAACTGATGCTAAGTCACTTCAGTCGTGTCCAACTCTGTGTGACCCCATAGACGGCAGCCCATCAGGTACCCCGTCCCTGAGATTCTCCAGGCAAGAACACTGGAGTGGGTTGCCATTTCCAATGCATGAAAACAAAAAGTGAAAGTGAACTCGCTCAGTTATGTCTGACCCTCAGCGACCCCATGGACTGCAGCCTTCCAGGCTCCTCCGTCCATGGGATTTTACAGGTAAGAGTACTGGAGTGGGGTGCCATTGCCTTCTCCGTCAGTAAATTATGGTATATCCATATTGTTGGTTGCTATGCGGCCTTTAGGAAACACACACTCAAAATAACATGAGAAAGCTCTTTAAGTACTAAAATGGAATGTCTGCTACAGTTAACATTATATGAAACAAAACAGCATGCTATTGTTTATATTAAAAAAAAGAAAAAATATGTTTGTTATTCTACATATGCATTATCTAACTCTGGAAGTATTCACAAGAAATAACACTTGCCTCTGTGGAAGGTTCGAACTATCCCCTCTGTGAGACAGATTTGGGAAAAAGACTTCTCACTTGTATCTTTTACTACCTTTTGAATTGGGAACTAGTTAGTGAAAAAAAAATTTAAAAGATAAATGAAAATCACCAGAATTCAGTTTCCTCCAATTTATCTATTACATTCAGGCTAAAAATAGTTTAATCTTGGCTTTAATTGTCTACACATGAATACAAAATTCTTCATACTAGGAACAAATGGACAAACCTGAAATATGGCACATCATGTTGTAGCTGAGATAACTGATCTTCATTTACTTCAAGTGATGGGACTTCTTTTACTGAAAGGCCATCTGAATTTTCATTAGTAGTTCCATTTTTATTTGAGACATGTTCTATAGAATAAAGGAAACATTAAGTATAAATTTCAAAGTAGCCACTCACAAAATGATGTCCTCCACAAAACAAATCTGTTTAAATCTTCCAATTTTTTCAATGTGAATTTTCAAATTTTATCTCTGCTTAAAGATTCCATTCATCACATATCTCTAAAGTGCCTCCCAATATTCATCTCTTCAAAGTTACAATTTATTTCTCAGTCTGTACTCCTCATTCCAATTCTCTCTCTCTCCAGATATCTTTCCCCATGTCGTCACATCTTTCCTGACCCTGAGATCACATTCCTGGGCTGTATACTGAAAAGGCCTAATAAACCTGATAAATCACAATTCAGAAAAGCAAGTAAAAAATTAATTAAAATTCAATACCTTTATTCCAAACTGTTAAAGAACCCAAAGGACACTGTGATTTACTTGAATCTTGAGGTACTGTTTTGGCAGAGAAAGTTTTACATTTTTGTGCCAAGATTTCTTTTGTTGCTTCAGTCTTATCACTAAAAACAACAGTAAAAATATACTTCTTAAAACATAAGCCTCATATGAAGGATTTCAAAAATAATGTTGCTTTTTAAAAATCTGGGACTAAATAGAAATATGTTTCTAATTTTTTTAAATGTATCTTTTCTGGACACATTTAAACACCTATAGTGGGAATGTCTGTCTTTACTAATTATGAGATCCAAAGATTACAAAGATCTCTTCACGGAACATAAGCACTCTATAGTCTTGGATGCTACTGAGCAGTTTCTAGTAAATTTGATACCAGCCAGTCTTTGCAAAACAACCATGCTGTTTCTATTAAAGATTCCAACTGATTTTCCCTCACTTTGCAAGTAAAGACAAAAAACCTCACCATTTCTTAGCTACAGTATTATAGTTTCTTTCTTCTAAAAATTTCTAAGTCTTTATAAAAAGATCACCTATTAAAAGCAAAAAACCCCACAAAGAGTACCATGAAAATACAGATAAAAACAATGTATAGGAAATAGTAAAACTGTGTAGTACATTACTGTACCCTTCTGAAGAATTTTCTTTAAATACCAAATTTTCATGATTTATAATTAACATAATTTACTAACTAAACATTAACCTTTAAAAAACACACGACAAATCTAAGAAAGGTGATTGTTAACCATATTAGCAAAGAATTCATTATTAACTTTAAATTCTTACACTTCTGTGTTTAACGGGGTCCAGGTATAACTGGGTGTCAAGAAAGCATTAGCACTTCTGGGAGTCATAGGTGTTACTTGATAGGTCTTCAGACCATCTAGTGGCTGAAATATAAAATCTTTAGGTGCAAAGGAATTCTTCCCTTTCATTTTTGCACTGTTTGTCTTAGATACATTTTCCATTTTTGATAAGACTCCATCTGAATTCATTCCATTTGTTGCACTGGTTTGTGAATCCAAAGTATTTCCTTCATTATCAACTTTAAAAGAAATGACCTGGATGGAAGGAAATAGAAGAGTGAGAATTTCTCTCCTGGGGATATAGTCAAGCCAATTTTTACAGGTCTGAAAATATTAGAGTTGAGATATGTGTCCCATGAATATAATTTAAGAAAGAAAAATAAATACAGTTAAATGTAAATATGAAACCAGTAGACCAGCTAACTAAACCATTGTTATGATCCAGAGAGAGAGTGAACCAATCCTCATTAAAAAGACTAAATAATAGGTTTTAGGTATTACAGCAAATTAAAATAAATGAAAATTAAGGTGGAAGACTTACCCAACTAACAAACACCCATCTTTTTATTTAAACTATGTGGATAATTACAATGATTTGAGAATCAGAAATCCAGTGTTTATTGGATGACTATTATTGTCAAGTAACAAATCCTCTTTTACAATAACCTTGGTTATAAATAAACTTACTGACTGATGAGAAAAATATTTTTCAATGTGACACAGTAAGACTAACCAAATATAATGTGAAGCTTATTTTCTTTCTCAATTATTTGGTTTTTGAAAAAAAAAAAAAACCCTGATGCTAATTTTAGGCATGAAACATAGTGATTTGATATTTGTATATATTGCAAAGTGATCTAGACAATAAGTCTATCAACATCTGACACCACACATAGTTACAATTTCTTATGATGAGAATCTTATGACCTATATCGTCTTAGCAACTTTCAAATATACAGCACAGTATTATTAACCATAGTCACCATGTTGTTTATTACATCCCCAGACCATACTTACTTTGTAACTGGGAAGTTTGTAACTTTTGACAACCTTTACACATTTCACCCACCCATATAAGCAAAATTTTTAGAGAATTTTACATTTCTGATTTTTAATTTTCAGTTAAAAATCTAGCCACGTTTCTTTTTTTTTTTTAAACTTTTAACTGGAATATAATTACTTTACAATGTTGTATTCGTTTCTGCTGTACAACATAGCCACATTCCTTATACTTCAGTATAACTTTCTTTTTTAAGGTTAAGGAACTATAGCATTGATTATAAACCAAGGCATTGGGGCCTCAAATTAGTGACTCTTTTCTGAAGACCCTATAAGGTACTATGCTAGACACTGTCAGAAACATTAGAGTACTTAGTCTAGTTCTTAAAACTACTCTTATGTAGGTATTATGTGTTAGAGATGGGAAAACAAATTCATAACTTGCCCAAGGTTATATAGCTAATTTAGGACAATATTCAGACTCAGGCCTAACTGAATCCAGAGTCAATACATTTCACCCTACTCCATCCTCTCTCAGTTAGTTCCCACCTGAAGGTTTCTGTCAGCTGTGTTTCTATCACTTTTCTCTATTTCCTATTAACCAAATTATGCTTTCTTGAACTATAAAACTCTGAGGATAAGACACCTGAAAAACAACAAGTAAAGCCTCCTGATGCTTCTTTATGGTTCAAGAGGTTTTAAGACACATGGTGAGTCAATTTCTTGAAGCAGTTCTATAGGCTTAATTTCCATTTTATGAAAGTAGCAATGAGATTTTCAAAGTCTAGAGATAAACAGATGTTTATACTCTACCTTGTCAGGTTTTGTTCCTATCTTTTTGGCAGGTTTTCCTTGATATGGTGCCTTTCTGTCTGCTTCATTATCTAAAATAAAAGTGAAATAAGACACCCATTTTGACTAGATTTAAAAATGCTGCATTAAAAGTACAAGTTAAAAAAAAGTACTAGGTAATTTGGGAAAGGAAAAAAGGCTTAATAGAAATGTACAGCTTAAAGGACATTATGATTAAAAATCATATTAGAAAACAGGATAGAAACAGATGAAATTTCCTGTTTCAAGTATAGGCCCTCTGTTTTCAAAACCAAACCAAACCAAAAGTGTTAAGGTATTTTACCTTTTGCCTCTAAATATAAAATACATGTTTATTATAGAAAATTAGAAAAAAATTGTAAAAAGCACAAAACCAGAATATGTTTTTCCAAAGTTCACATTCACACACATATTTCATTATAGAATTTCGATCATACTGTTCAGGGTTTTACCTGTTTTTCTTTGCTCACTTAATATCATTAACCATGTCATTAAGTGTTTTTTCACACCTTGTTCTTAAATGATTACACTTCAATCCACCAAATGGATGGACTATTATTGAGGCTATTAATTTTTCACTTTGAATCACTGCTTACACCAATTCAGCATTTCAACATTTGAGCACCCACTGTGTGCTAACACGATATCAGGACACAAAACCTGCCTTCAGGAGTTAGAATCTCCCATTTCCTCCTGTCCTACTCAAAGAAGTATATAATGATCTTAAAACTGAACACAGAAACCCTCAAGGATCAAAACATAATCCAAGTTTAGTCACTGATCAAGAAATTGTTCTTACCATTAACAGCCCTTGTCTCTGGCTTTCTTGCTGATGTAGACGGGATTTCTTTGACAACCTGCTTTGCTGCTTGAGTAGATGATCGAGTCAGTCTCACTGGCAGCATTACAGGTTGTACAGCTGTGGGGAAAAAAAACCGAATGCTTTTGTGGTTTTAAATTATTGTGGCAATATCAGAACTTAAAAAAATTGCTAATACTTCTACCTTTTTTCTCTTTGTCCAACATTTTCTTCTCAGAAGTCTGTCTTTGACCAGGTCGGATTGCTCGAACATCAATCCCATTATCACTCTATTTAAAAGATAAGGCATTAATTAGGTGATTTAATTGCATAATGATCCAAACCACCACATTTTTAAGGTGTAAACTGACATCTCATTTGAAATCTGATACTGTAAACAAACCAGCAAAAAAATCCACTACCCTAAAGGAGATGAAGAAACAAGTTTTCCATTACATACATTTCCTAACAAACTTTTTCAAAATCCTAGAATTTAGAAAAACTATTAAAAAAATAACTGACTATAATCTTCTGAGATTCCTTAAACACAACAGGTATCTTTTTATCTAGAAAATTCCTCCCCTGGAAGAAAGCTCTTCCCTACAACTCACTCTTCTACTTCTTGAAAGATTGCATTTAAACTGCTACCAACTCAGTGAGGCATGATCAAAATTCTACCCTACACCTACTTCAAAACTCCCCATCTCCATTCTTTCTTTTCTTTCATCTCCCCCATAAGACTTTCGACCATCTGACACACTACGTGGTTCTTTTTTTTTTTTTCCACACTATCTCTTATGTGAAGTCCTTGAAAACAGGAAATTTTGTTTGTTTTATTCACTATTATATCCTAGAGCCTAGAGGAACGTGACAGTCACTCAAATTCAGTAACTACCTGAAACAGCTTCTTCACTTGACAAAGAAGCACACTGTTTTTCTCCCTGCCCACTTGACTTTAGTAATCCTCCTAGTAACTTTATCCAAAACAGTGTTTTGAAGAGCCATAAATTTATAAAACTCACCCTATGTGCTTTATATTTCTACCTGTGCTTCATGGTGACATGGGGGTACATAATAAAAGCCCAGTAAATAAATAAAAAAGAATGTGTCAGAGTTTAGTATAGATCTCATAAAGGATGTCTGTGCAAAGTAGTTTAAGTGACTGTTTCCTTGGCATGTAGCCAAATCTGCTCTGTCATGATATAGTAACATCTATTTTGGTACTATTAACTCTGGTAAAATAATCATTATTGCTTAAAGCTAATATTAAATTAAAAATAAGTTTACTTACTCAGAGAAAAAAGTACAATTTGTCATTTTAGTAACAGTGACCTACTAAACTACCAACTATACCTTAGTCAGCTCCATTTGGTTTCTGGCCTTTGACCTTGTAATCCGTACAGAAGATGGAACATCCTTAAAACAGTCAAAAGAAGATAAAGTTTAAAAAATATATTAAATAAACTGCAAAATTTATTTCCATGTCTCATGAAATAAAGCTCCCATTTTATGTATTTATTTTTGAGCGGCTGCACAGCATGCCATGTGGGATCTTAGTTCCCTGACCAGGGGTCAAACTCTTACCTCTTGAATTGGAAGCTCGGAGTCTTAATCCCTGGACTGCCAGGGAAGTCCAAAGTTCTCATTTTAAAGTTATAAATAAAAAATATATTTATATTTTAAATTTATATTTTTATATTAATCATTATGGCTAAAAGATACTTGCTAACTTACTCTTTTATTTATTTATTTATTTTTTAACTTTTGTGGGGTTTTTTGGCCATGCTGCCCAGCTTGCAGGAACTTAGCTCCGTGAAAAGGGATTGTATCCCAGCCCCAGCAGTGAAAGTACCGAGTTCTAACCACTGGACTGCCAGGGAATCCCTAAATTACTGTTTATTTTTTTCTGGTTCTGGTTTGATTAAAATATGTTTAATTTAATAGCTTCAAAACTTACTCATATTTTTCAATGAGGAAAGAGAAGAAATTTCAAAGCATATTTTCCAAGTTATAGGATCCTCATTAGTATGATTAGCTGGACATATTTGGAATGGGGTAGATGAACAAACTGGGAAGATTCCTTGGAGTAGGAAATGGCAACCTGCTCCAGTGTTTTTTTCTGGAAAATTCCATGGACAGAGGAGCCGAGAGGATGACAATCCATGGGGTCACAAAGAGTCACACACAGCTGAGCGACTGAGCACACAGATGAATGAACTTGAGTATTAGGATCTTTTTTTTTTCTGTTTATGAAAAGATACTGTATAGCTTACTTCCCTAGCTTTGACAATTTGCCTTCAAATGTCATGATTACACAGCTGTTCATTGTCAGTAAGAAAATGGAGACCTGATCAAAAAATGTGGGGAAAATTGAGGAGAAAGACTGATTAAAAAATTATAAGGTATTTATCAACTCTATAAAATTTCTTAAGAAGCATAATCAGACTTCTCTAGATGAGAAGAAATTTTTCTTCTCCAAATCTCAATGAAACCTAGTGCTAAAGAAATTAGGCTTTTCTTAACAGTACTTAAAGGGATTAAAATTCAAAATGAAGAACAATTATTGACTCCTCACTGAATCATACTATTTAACATAATGATGGATCTCTTGTTCCTCTTACACTTATTTCTTATCATATTTTAAAAGTTGTTTACAGTATAGACCAATGAATGGCATCCTATATATTCTTGAAAAGACAGCTTAAATCTAATCCCTTCCAAGAAGTCTTTGATGTTCCTCCAATGCAAACAGTCTCTCCTTCCTCTAATATATAGAACATATTTATCCATATCTTTCCACCTGAATTACATTCTATTAATTTTGATCTCTTCTACATTATCCTAAGATCATACAGAGTAAATAATCAAAGATCTGTCAAATGAATAATTGAGATTCATGAGGCCTAAAAAAGAAGCAGTATCTTAGGGCTTTCTATTATTCAATTCTTACTTAAATCAGGAATGAGTATATCGTCAATGAGTTCATTTATATGTATCTTTAAATTGCAAACCACCAATGACTACCTAATCTACAGTCCAACTGATCTGTTCAAATTTCATCTTTTTTTTTTAGGTTTTAAATTTACTTTCTAATTGGAGGAAATTGATGTTAAAATGTTGTTGGTTTCTGCCACACAACAATCCTGATTATATATACACACATACATATATCACCTCTCCCTCGTGAGCCTCCCTTTTCTGCCTCCATGCCACTCCCTCTAGGTCGTCACAGCGCCTGGCTGGGCTCCCTGGGTTATACAGCAACTCCCCACCAGCTCTCTGTTTCCAACGTGACAGTGTATATATGCCAATGCTACTTTCTCAGTTCATCCCACCCTCTCCTTCCCCTGCTGTGTCCACAAGTCTGTTCTCTACATCTGTGTCTCCAATCCTTCCCAGCAAACAGGTTCATCAGTACCATTTTCTAGATTCCATAGAAATGCATTAATGTATTTGTTTTCTCTTTCTGACTTACTTCATTCTGTATAACAGGCTCTTATTACCTCACTACCACTCAAATCCACCCCTTTTTATGGCTGAGTAATATTTCATTGTATATATCTGTACCACATTTTCTTTATCCATTCATCTGTCAATGGACATCGAAGTTGCTTCGTGGCTATTGTAAATAGTGCTGCAAAGAACACTGGGGTACATGTCAAACTTCATCCTTGACTTACTCATCATTCTCTTTACATCACCCCTCCCTTTAGCATTTATTCTCTTGCCATTTGATCAGTCCTTTTCAACATATCACTCCCCACTTGAAGCTGTTCTCTAGACCTCACTCAGATAATTGTACATATTCTTACTGGAGTGGTTTCATTTAGTCCTACAACTTAAACTCCTAATATTACATCCTAAATCCACATCTTAGCATGAATCTCTAGCCTGATTTCCAAATAGGATTTTTTTTTAAAGGTTATTAATATTCACCCACTTACGCTTATTCCTTTTCTTGCCTTCCTCATCTCTTTTAGCAGTAGCAAAGTTTGTAATATTATTTTTTTCCCATACATTCTTTAAAATTTATTTTTAATCAGAAGGTAACTGCTTTACATTGTTGTGTTGGTTTCTGCCATACAACATGAATCAGTTACATGTATATGTATATCCCCTTCCTCTTAAGCCTCCCTCCCACCCCACTCTCCCGTCCAGCCTCTAGTTTATCACAAAGCACCAGGCTGAGCTCCCTGTGTTACACAGCAACCTCCCACTAGCTATCTATTTTATACATGGTAATGTATATATTTCAATGCTCCTCTCTCAATTCATCCCCACCTTTTCTTCCCCTGCTGTGTCTACAGTCTGTTCTCTCCATCTGCATCTCTATTCCTGCCCTGAAAATAGGTTCGTCTGTATCATTTTTCTAGCAATCCCCCTAATGGGCATATACCCTGAGAAAACTATAATTCAGAAAGACACATGTACCCCAGTATTCACTGAAACACTTAATTACAACAGCCAGGACATGAAAGCAACCTAGATGTCCATCGACAGATGAATGGATTAAGAAGTTATGGTACCTATATACAATGAAATATTACTCAATCATAAAATAAACATGAATTTGAGTTAGCTGAACTGAGGTGGACAAACCTAGAGCCTTTTATAAAACTTGTATTATTGCTCAAACTATTATCTTCAGAACAATCATCTTTAACTCTTCAACTTCCTTTACCCCTCACTACTTACTTGAGGTCACCAGTCCTGTCAAATTTATCTCTTAAGAGGTCTTATATGACACCTGTTAGAAAGGCCATTATCAAAAAGACAAGAAATAATAAGCATTGGTGAGGATATGGAGAAAAGGGAGCCCTACTACACTGTTGTTGTTAATGTAAATTGGTGCAGCCTCTATGGAGAAAGTATGGAAGACCCTCAAAAAATTAAAACTAGAACTACCATATGATCCAGCATTTCCAATTCTGGGTACTTATCCAAAGGAAATGAAAACACTGACTCAAAAAGATACATGTACACTGCAGCATTACCTATAATAGCCAAGTGTCCATCAATGGATGAGTGAATAAAGAAACTAATAGTCCATTTGTGTGTGTTTTTAATATTATTCAGCCATGAAAAAAGAAGGAAATGTTGCCTTTTGTGACAATATGAAATGGACATTGAGGGCATTATGCTAAGTGAAATAAGTCGGACAAAGACAAATACCGTATGATCTTACTCATATTTGGAAGTTTAAACAAATAATAATAAAAAACCCAACCTCCTAGATAAAGAACAGACTGGTGGGGGACTTCCCTGAGGGTCCAGTGGCTAAGACTCTGTGTCCCCAATACAGGGGGCCCAGGTGCGATCCCTGGTCTGGGAACTATATCTGGCATGCCACCGGTAAGAGTTGGAATGCCACAACTAAAGATCCCACGTGCCACAACAAAAATCAACAACCCTGCATGTGCCATAGATAAAGACCCGGTGCAGCCAAATAAATTGATTAAACTAAACTAAAAAGAAAAAAGGACTGGTGGTTGCCAGGGGTGTAGGGTGGGCAAAAAGGGTGAGTACAGTCAAAAAGTACAAATTTCCGGTTTTTAAAATAAGTCAGTCCTGGGAATATAGTATTCAGCATGGTGACTACAGTTAATAATACTATCCTGTACATTTGAGCATTGTCAAGAGTAGACCTTAAATGTTCTCATCACGAGAAAAAAATTGTAACTATGTGTGGTGATAGATGTTAACTAGACTAATTACGGTGGTCATCTTATAATGTATACAAATAATGACTCATTATGTTGCACACCTGATGTCAATTATATCTCAGGAAAAATGATGTTTTAAACCTATTTCTTGTTCTTAAACCAACGGCCCAGTCCACTCATCTCATTTCACCTAATCTATGTATAGAGAATAGTCATAATATATGATTCACAACTGGTCTTCCCAGCTATAAAAGCCTGCCTTTCTAGACTATAATCCTCAAGGCAAGGTAATCTTCCTGAATATTAGTTTGATAATGGTACAATCTCATTTATAAGCCTCCCTTAACTCTGCATATCCTGTAAGGTAAATACCAAATACTCTGGCACAGCATTCATTGTTTAGCCTGACTCTACCAGGTTTTTTCCAATCTTTCCCCTGGTTTTATCCAATCTCAACCTACCAGCAGTTACATCAAGAGACTCTGCTTTCATCTTCAGAGTTACCATGATGTCATTCCCACCCCTATCAACTAGGGGACTCAGGGAAATGATTATTTTAGTCATCTAATCTCTTAAAGAAAATACCAGTTAAAAGAAACTATTTCTCTGTATCAAGTTAGGATACTAACCTTTTTTGGCTCAGCTTTCATAGCATTCTGGTTTGAGAAAAGAAAGCAAGGCATATCAGGTCTATAAAGACCCACTTTAAACACTCCTCGTTTAGTTTTCTCTCTCTGCTCTTTCAATTTTTGAAGTTGTTTTTCTTCTTTGTATTTTTGGAGCATCTGTTTTCGTTGATCAAAGACAATGGTTTTTATTGACTCTAGGAAAAAAGAAAAAACAGTATATAAAATATTTCAGATAGAAAGTTAGGCAAATATCTTAACTTCTAACTTCAACTGTTGCTAAGAAGTGCTGTTAGTAACTTCTTATTAATTCCTTAGAACTTCAATTTATTTCCACCTCTGTTTTAAAATTCCTACTTCTTTTCTTTCACTTGTTCAAATATCTAATTGCTTGCTATGTCCTAGGGATGTATTACTTCCCTTTTAAATTAGTTAACTTCTAAGACAGCCAGACTCCAAGCTGACGTCCAGGGATTCTCGCCTCCTGGCAGCCATGTCTTGTGTCATCCCCTGCCATGTGAACAGGGCCAACCTGTGTGACCAAGAAAGTACTCTGGAAACGATGGAGAACAACTCCAGGACTATGCAGGTTAGATCCTGGGTGGGGAAGATCCCCTGGAGGAGGGCATGGCAACACACTCCAGCATTCTTGCCTAGAGAATCCTCATGGACAGAGGAGTCTCGAGGGCTGCAGTCCCCAGGGTCACAAACAGAAGCAACTGAAGCAACTTAGCACACACAACAGCACACACTCTTAGATCGCTTGTTCTAGGGGGATGCCAGTGGCCACGTGGAACTGTAAGGAGACTCAGGAAGCCCCATGGAGATGTCCATGTGACAAAGCACTAAGGCCTCCTGCCAAAAGCCAGCACCAACTTGCTGGTCACGTGAATGAGTCACTTTAGAAATGAATGCTTTACAATAATCAAACAGTATGGTAGAAGCAGATTTCCAGTCTCAATCAAGCCCTCAGATGCATCCTGGATAACATCCTGACTGCAGTCTCCAGAACCATCTAGCCAAGCTGCACTCAAATTCCTGACCCACAAAAACTGTGTAAATTGATAAACATTTACTGCTTTAAGCCACTGAATTTTGGGGTAACTAATACTATTTCTTTCTTTTGATATTTGGGCTTCCTGTCAGTTTCTTTACTGCAATTTAAGTTTTCTACAAAAATCTTTAAACTATGAAGCATTTTACAATACAATGCTTATTTAATATAATAATGTTTGTTGAAATATTTTTGTATGAAAAATATAAGTGGTTACCATGTGTGAGACATTTTTAGGTAGGAAGAATAAGAAAATGTCTGCCCTTGAGGAGCTCAAGGGAACACAGTTTCAGTTTAGCATGAAATAAAAAGGAGAATGCACATAATAAAGAATCAGTACAACAGCTATCTGGAGAGATCAGGAAATGCTTCCTTAACATAGCACACCTAAAAAGGGTTCAGAGGAATAAGTAAGTGTTTGTCCCCTGGGTAAAGATTAAAAATAATCCATACATAACTGCATAACTGAGTAAATTTACTACAAAAAGGTATACACTTAAAATGAGGGAAATGTATAGTATATAAATAGGACCTTGATAAAATTGTTAAATAAAAGAAACCCCCAGGGAGAGCACAGAATATGCAGAAGCACAGATGATCAAGTGGTCAGTCACCAGCCCCTGTATCTTGGACTTCTCCAAAGGTCCCCCTCAGCTCCTGATTGAACGGAAACCTGGCTCTCCCCTGAAGTCATTGTTTCCCTAGTTGTCCTCTCAAGAGGTTGACTGTTTTTTCTCCCACACCAGAGTATCACTGCACCTGAAGAGGAGATGACCTCATTGCCGGTTCCTGACTATTTCTTCTTCATTTAAAGAGCCCAGCTTTACATTTCGTGTCAGATCTAACTACCCAGTATCTCCATCTGTTTCCATGCTTGTTTCTCCTTCCTTGAAGGCTTTAGCTCGTGGCTCACTGTCATTGTCTCCATCACCATTCTTGCACAAATCTTGGACTCATCCAGTACCCTAGCCTCTCAGTTCTTAGGTGTTCTTTCTTCCAGTGTTCTTTCTTCCACTGTATCTCAGGTACGCATTCCCATGATCATACCCATACTAGTACTTCAACCTTTCTCGTGTCATGGCACACATAAAATGACAGTCACAGACCACGCTGCTTGTGGTCAAATGCAACTAACCAGCCAAAGAGAGAGAGGTCTGATCAACCCAGGCCCTGCCAGAAACTTCAGGGGCTCAGAGGACCAATTTCCTGTCACACCTGTATTCATTCATGAGATAACCAGGCACTTGAGATCTCATTATTACCGATGAATACTATATGTCCTTCATTAGCCCAATTTTAAGAAATCCACTCTCTGATTACCATATCTTATCTTTCCAACAATTCTTTGGCTCTACCAGGATGTACTACCTACACTCTCCTGATCTATNACTTCAGGGGCTCAGAGGACCAATTTCCTGTCACACCTGTATTCATTCATGAGATAACCAGGCACTTGAGACCTCATTATTACCGATGAATACTGTATGTCCTTCATAAGCCCAATTTTAAGAAATCCACTCTCTGATTACCAATCTTATCTTTCCAACAATTCTTTGGCTCTACCAGGATGTACTACCTACACACTCCTGATCTACGATCATATTTTCACTGTCTTTCACTTCCCTCACATCAAGTGTTTTCATATCCAATTTAGAGTCCATGATTTATCATCATAATCACTACTTCAACTNATCTTATCTTTCCAACAATTCTTTGGCTCTACCAGGATGTACTACCTACACTCTCCTGATCTATGATCATATTTTCACTGTCTTTCACTTCCCTCACATCAAGTGTTTTCATATCCAATTTAGAGTCCATGATTTATCATCATAATCACTACTTCAACTTTTTGGCCCCTCTCTCACTCTGGCTAATTCCCAATTCCAATTAAAGGCCTCTCTGTGTCTACTTCCCACCTGCAATGCGCAAATGAATATGGCTGGAACAGCACACAATGCATGCTACTTTTTTCCTTTCTACAGTTAACTCTCCATAATCCTGGGTTCCACAGCCAGATTCATCCAACTGCATATGGGAAATATTCAGGAAAAAAAATTCCAGGGGATTTCCCAGCACTCCAGTGGTTAAGAATCTGTCCTACAATGCAGGGGATGCAGGTTTGAACCTTGGTCAGGGAACTAGATCCCACATGCCACATCTAAGGTCCCATAGGTAGCAAGGAAGACTGAAGATTGAGTGCCACAAGTAAGACTCAGCACTGCCAAACAAATAAATATTTAAAAAATCAAAACACCATGTATAAGTTGGCAACACCTGAATTTATATATCTAGCTCAGACTTCTCCTCTGAACTCATCTTGGATATCCAACTACCTTTTCAAAATCTCCTCTTTTACATCTAATAAGCACCTTCAGTTTAACACATGCAAAACTGAACTTTCAATCTTACCACTCCCCCAGTCCTTTACAATTTAGTAAATGGCCACTTCATATTTTTAGGTGCTCAGGTCAAAAATTTTGGAATCATCTTGATTCCTCTTTCTTACACATCTATATTTATTTATTTAAATTTCTGGCCACTCAGCATGTGGGATCTTAGTTCCCTTACCAGGGATCGAACCCTCACCCCCAGCAGCAGAAGAGTGGAGTTTGAATCAGTGAACCTCCAGGGAAGTTCCCTTGCCTTCTCTTTTTCAACCCCTACATTGAATCCATTAAGAAATCATATTGGTTCAACCCTCAAAATACATCCAGAATTCAACCAACTATTTTTGCTGCTACCACTCTCGCTTCCCTGGTGGCTCAGATGGTAAAGAATCTACCTGCAATGCAGGAGATCCAGGTTCAATCCTTGGGTCAGGAAGATACTTGGCGAAGGAAATGGCAACCCACTCCAGTATTCTTGCCTGGAGAATTCCAAGGACAGAGGAGCCTAGTGGGCTATAGTCCATGGGGTCGCCAAGAGGTGGACATGACTGAGCAACTAACACTTTCACACTTCCACCACTGTGGTCAACCATGTACTAAATTATTGCAACAGTCTTCAAGCTGGACTCTGTGGCTATGCTTGCCACCCCACAATCTATTCTCAACACAGTAGCCAAAGAGATGCCTTTAAATCATAAATCAGAGAAACACTCATTAATCCATTAAACATTTCATATTTCAGAGTAAAAACCAATGTCCTTATAATGATAAGGCCCTCAGGGCTCTATGGGAACTTGCTTGCTTTTTCCAGCCATGGTTCCCCATTCACTTTCACTGGAACACACCTGACCCACTCCTACTTCTGCTGCTAAGTCACTTCAGTCGTGTCCGACTCTGTGCGACCCCAGAGATGGCTGCCCACCAGGCTCCCCCGTCCCTAGGATTCTCCAGGCAAGAACACTGGAGTGGGTTGCCATTTCCTTCTCCAATGCATGAAAGTGAAGTCGCTCAGTTGTGTCCAACTCTTCGAGACCCTATGAACTGCAGCCCACCAGGCTCCTCCACCCATGGGACTTTCCAGGCAAGAATACTAGAGTGTTGCCATTGCCTTCTCTGACTCCTACCTCTATGCCTTTGCAAATGAGGAATAAAAGACACTTTAATAGCACACTGACAAAGTTAAATTTCATTTGAAAGATTTTGGCTGAGGAATGAAGTGTTTGAGAAGGTCCAAGTAGAAGCAAAGAGACAACTCAGAAGGCAATAACATCACCTCTTCTCAGAAAGTGTCAGTTCTTTCTTCAAAGTCCATCTTATTCAGTTCTATGACCCAGTTTTCATTTCCTCTGAACTCCTAACAGATGTTATTCTTTACTCTATCCCCCTCAATGACCAACCCACTTCCCTTGATCTTCAAACATAAACCATCACTTCATCTCAAAAACAAAAACGCTACAACATATTAATCCAATTCTTTTCTCTCATTTTCTTTTAGAATCACAAAAATGACAAATCTAGAAGAAATAGTTTTAGCCCACCCCTCCCTTTTACAGAAGCAATTAAGCTTTATATGTTGAGTGTCTTGTGCGTGTCAAACATTACACTGGTTCTGGAAAAATGATAAAAACTGAAGCAGTGAACACTTAGAATAATGTGACATCTCATTTCTCTATAAAACTTCTAAGACTTTATCTCTCTCTGCCATTTCTTCAAACTTCATCTTTGCTTTGTCTCACTGCAGTCTAGCTCCTGCTGCTGCTGCTGCTGCTGCTGCTGCTAAGTCGCTTCAGTCGTGTCCGACTCTGTGCGACCCCATAGACAGCAGCCCACCAGGGTCCCCCGTCCCTGGGATTCTCCAGACAAGAACACTGGAGTGGGTTGCCATTTTCTTCTCCAATGTATGAAGGTGAAAAGAGAAAGTGAAGTTGCTCGGTTGTGTCTGGCTCTTAGCGACCCCATGGACTGCAGCCTACCAGGCTCCTCAGCGCATGGGATTTTCCAGGCAAGAGTACTGGAGGGGGGTGCCATTGCCTTCTCCAAATCTAGCTCCTAGTACCTGCTATATAAACACAACTAAATAGGAGTCCAATGACTCATTTCGCAAATGCATGCCACTTTCCAATTCTCTTCCTTCTATTCTATAGTATCCCTTGCCTTCTAAGACACTCATTTTTATTATCTTTGTCTTTTGCTGAGACCATTCCTTTCTTTTTTAATTGGTTCTTCCCCTCCTAACCACCCCAAATCCTTCTAGGCAAACTACAGGGATGAATACTTTGATTTAGTATCCCTACTTTGTGGATACTTCAATCAAGCATATCCATATTTATTTTTAATTGCAGCATGCAAATTCTCACAATAGGTTATATTTTTATATAACCCTTATCAACTTATCTTGTTCATGTTTATCTTACCTAAGCTCTAGAAGTAAGAAATTAGGATTCCTATAAGGCCATATAGGTAAAAAATGTTATAATACTCCATAGATAGGTGAATGGCGTTAGCCTAGATAGGGATGTTCAGTCTTTGCTTGAAATAGGCAGTACTTAATTGTAGAAAACACAGGTATTTAGAATGTTATTTTAAAACTCCATTCTTCTGATCAGGGTTTTTTTTAAACCTCAGATATTAATACTCTCAGATATTACTCTTCAAAGCACCTGAAATTACAATCAACCTTTACTTACTTGGCTTGATACCGGCCTTTTCTGGAACAAGCTCTTGAGATGTCTCATCTAATTCAAGAAGACTTCTACTTCCCAAGGTTGGAACGTTGACATCTTTCAAACCAAAGTGTCTATTTCGTTCATATTCCTTGTGTCTGTTTTCCTTCTGAGACAGTGATTTTCTATGAGCAATTTTAGTTCTAATCATGTCAGTACTCAAATCCTTTCTGTGCCGACTGGCAAAATGTGATGAAGACATCCTGTCAGGAAAAAGAGAGAAAGACCAACTTGCGTGGAATTTAATTTTATGTTTTAAAAACTTAAGATTCCAGTTCACTTCCTATACCACTTCAGAGCTTTCTGAAATAAAAATGGTAAAATACAAAATGGAATATACATGTGACTTAAGAGTGGGAAGAAAGTTATCAAAAGAGAATATACTACAAACTATTTGGGGGTTCTGAATAGGAACTTGTTTGACAGGTGAAGTAAAGTCCAGGAAGCCAAGGTCTGGAATATAAACAAGAGATTCTAGGCTTACCATAGAGAACACTGAAAAATGTATGAAGTAAAGGTGAAAACAGGGAAAAGTAAATGAAGGACAGTATACAGAATAGTTGCCTTAACCTTCCTCTGATGATGAATGCAGGCAGCCTGGCACTTTTTCTCAACCCAGAAGACAAAAAAAAAAAAAGCCCACAAGATGCCTATTATATAGTTAGAGAAGATAAACAGGCAGTCAAATATGAGATTGAGAACAAAGGGTTTCCAGAAGTACCATAATGATGTAGAAGGACAACCATATGCTTGCTTTGGTGAGACAGAATAAAATTCTTTTAGCTATATAAGAAGTCATATAGTTTATTTGGCATATACTCTTTTCTTAGAAAGATCCCTGAGAAGTACTGAACTAAAACAAGAGAGAACAAGAAAGATGATGTCATGGGTTCTAAGAAACTGTGGATCCAAATGAAAGTCAAAGTGAAGTCGCTCAGTCCTGTCAGACTTTTTGAGACCCCATCAACGGTAGCCTACCAGGCTCCAACTGAGGAAGAGAATAAAGGAAACTGGAAAATCTAAGAGCCTCACCTAAACAACTAGTGGAGAGAACAACTAAGCCAACTTGTCCAGTGTCTTGCCAACTTGAAAATGGGGCGGGGGC
>SJYA01001446.1:184237-233611 GCA_006410615.1 Neotragus moschatus | reverse complement strand
TGGGCGGGTAGGGAAGGATGGAAAGTCACTAGGAATTTTAAAAAATATATAAGCACACAATGCTCTTCAACAACAAGAATAACTAAGAAAGTACTCTAGAAAATTGCACATAAAAATCTGCGTAAGAAGTGAGGCAAATTAAAATGCTATTTCAAGCAATCAACAGAGTATAAAATATGAGAATTCATCTGACTTGAATGAATCATTAGAAAACACCCTGATGCTGGGAAAGATTGAAGGCAGGAGAAGGGAACGACAGAGGATGAGCTGGTTTGACAGTATCACGAACTTGATGGACATGATTTTGAGCAAGCTCCAGGAAAGCCTGGCAAGATGCAGTCCATAGGGTCACAGAGTCCGACACGACTGAGCGACTGAACTGAAAATGCTAAAAACATTCTCTTTTAAGGATCCAGAGGAAGTGATAAAGAACTGTGCTTTTTATCAAGAATTCTCCTCTACTATTTGATTTTCCACTTCTAACAAATACTATGGAACATTGCTGCACAGCAGGCCAATGAAGGGGAGATGACGTGTAGAGGTAAGGACTTTATTCCTGAGAGCTAATCAAGAAGATGGCACACTAATGTCTAGGGTTCTGATCAAAGGCATTTTTAGTTTAAGAGTCAAGCGGAGGGGTAGAATTCTCTGAGGCAGGCCATTATGTATGATTATAACAACAAAAGCAAAGGAAAAGCAAGTCAAAGAAACAGTTCCAACCTGGAGTCAAAATTGGCTTTTCCTGCAACAATATCAAGCAGTTATTAAAGAAAAAATAAAAATTATGTATGTTATTTAAAATATGGCACAGCACTGTACTGTACACATCAAAGCGAGAAAGGACTAACACTGAAGGCATATTTTATTATCATTTAATTCCTAAAAGGTAGTATAACTACCCTTATACAGATGAGATAAATTAACTGCCCACATAAGGACTGTTAAAAGGTAGTGGAGCTGAAATCCCTAGCCCCGCAGCCCGGCTCTTCACACACATTTAAGTTCTCTACCCTTGAACGGAGTTTCTTCCAGCCTGAAAGTCTAGAATGCCTTACTTAGTTTTGCTTGCCTAGGGACTGTCAACCCAAGCGTTTTTAGTTGTCACATAATCTGTAAGGAGCTACTGGAATAAAGTTGGGGCTAAATGCCAATTACACCCCGGTGGCGAAATGCTGCTGCTACACAGATCTTCTCAACAAATATTTGCTCTTCCAGAGGACTGCGTCAACAGCTTCCGGAAGGAGAGGTAATGCGGTCCTAGAAGAAGCTCCCCCAGGCGAAGTTCAGAGCGTTGCCGCCAGTCCTCGGACCCTTTTATAATTTCTAGAAAGAAGCGAACCGTGTCCTCCTCCAGCTCCCCAGCAACCACCTACCTGAGACAGTTTCTAGCGTTAAACCTCGACCAAACTAAAAGGAACCCTCTGGACCCGGAAGACCACTGCCGCCTCCGAAGAAGGAACGTCTACAGCAAGAATCGACAAAATTCAAACTTCCCGCACAGAGCCGCTGATTGGAGGTATTTTAACCAACACTTCCGGTAAAAAGTGCCCGCCTCTTCCCCTCGACGAGACTCACTATTGGCTCGATCCTTGCCATATTTGAATTGATTGAAAGGTCCGGGATGCTATATTGACGAAGGGCGGAGCGGTGGGAACAGGGCTGGGCCGGCTAGAAGCGGGAGTGGTGGGTGGTTGGCGAGTGACCGTCGGCTACGCTTGCGTCCTCTCTGCAACTACCTGGCCCTCGCGGGCATCGGAGAAAGGACGGATGGAGGAGAGGGGAGTCAGAGTTTGCAGGGCTTTTTGTTGTTGTTTTTTATTTGCAGGGCTTTTTAATGTCCTTGTTTAATTACATAGGTCAGCTGAACTTAATGAAATATTTTCTTCGCTTAAAATTTTAAAGAAAGTTTTATTATCATACCAAATTGCTCCTTAAAGCATTATTGGTTTTATTACTTGTTACTTGTCTTTTTTTTCTCGTCTACTTTAAAAAATAGATATAAAGTAATCACATTCAGAAGCATAGGTTTTTTTTAGTGTATAATCTGATGAGTTTTGCTAAATGTAATCAGCTGTGTCGGAAAAGGCAATGGCACCCCACTCCAGTACTCTTGCCTGGAAAATCCCATGGATGGAGGAGCCTGGTGGGCTGCAGTCCATGGGGTCGCTGAGAGTTGGACACGACTCAGTGACTTCACTTTCACTTTTCACTTTCATGCATTGGAGAAGGAAATGGCAACCCACTCCAGTGTTCTTGCCTGGAGAATCCCAGGGACGGCAGAGCCTGGTGAGCTGCAGTCTATGGGATCGCACAGAATCGGACACGACTGAAGTGACTTAGCAGCAGCAGCAATCAGCTGTGTAACCACCACCCAGTCAGGATATGAGAGCATTTTCATAACCTTTGAGTTTCTCAAGCCCGATTCTAAATCTCCCAGCGTTTAGGTGCTCACTCTTCTGATTTCTGTCACCTTAAAAATAGGAGTGGTAGGTACTCTCCTGTTTGCCCTTCTCTCAGTGTATTGTTTGCAAGATCCATCCCTACTTTTGCACGAATCAGCCCTATTGTTTTTATTGCTGAATAGGACAGTATGATCACTCACCTAGAGCCAGACATCCTGGAATATGAAGCCAAGTGGGCCTTCGGAAGCATCACTACGAACAAACTAGTGAAGATGATGGAATTCCAGTTGAGCTATAACAAACCCTAAAAGATGATGCTGTGCAAGTGGTGCACCCAGTATGCCAGCTAATTTGGAAAACTCAGCAGTGGCCACAGGACTGGAAAAGGTTAGTTTTCATTCCAATCCCAAAGAAAGGCAATGCCGAAGAGTGCTCAAACTACAGCACAGTTGCACTCTTGTCAGTATCTGTATCACATCAGTTCAGTTGCTTAGTCATGGTCGACTCTGCAACCCCATGAACCACAGCACACCAGTCCTCCCTGTCCAACACCAGGTTCCAGAGTTTACCAAAACTCATGTCCACTGAGTCAATGATGCCATCCATCCACCTCATCCTCTGTCGTCCCCTTCTCCTCCTGCCCTCAGTCTTTCCCAGCATCAGAATCTTTTCAAGTGAGTCAGCTCTTTGCATCAGCTGGCCAAAGTGTTGTAGTTTCAGCTTCAACATCAGTCCTTCCAATGAACACCCAGGACTGATCTCCTTTAGGATGGACTGGTTGAGNGTCAATGATGCCATCCATCCACCTCATCCTCTGTCGTCCCCTTCTCCTCCTGCCCTCAGTCTTTCCCAGCATCAGAATCTTTTCAAGTGAGTCAGCTCTTTGCATCAGCTGGCCAAAGTGTTGTAGTTTCAGCTTCAACATCAGTCCTTCCAATGAACACCCAGGACTGATCTCCTTTAGGATGGACTGGTTGAGTCTCCTTGTTGTCCAAGGGACTTTCAAGAGTCTTCTCCCCTCACATGCTAGGAAAGTAATGCTCAAATTTCTCCATGCCAGGCTTCAACAGTACATGAACCATGAACTTTCAGATGTTCAAGCTGGATTTAGAAAAGGCAGAGGAATGAGAGATCAAATTGCCAAAGTCCGTTGGATCATCAAAAAAGCAAAAGTGTTCCAGAAAAACATCAACTTCTTTTTTATTGACTATGCCAAAGCCTTTGACTGTGTGGATGACAATAAACTGTGGGAAATTCTGAAAGAGATGGGAATACCAGACCACCTGACCTGCCTCTTGAGAAAATGCATGCATGTCAGGAAGCAACAGCTAGAACTTGACATGAAACAACAGACTGGTTCCAAATAGGGAAAGGAGTACATTAAGAGTGTATATTGTCACCTTGCTTATTTAACTTATATGTAGAGTACATCATGAGAAACGCTGGGCTGGATGAAGCACAAGCTGAATCCAGATTGCCAGGAGCAATATCAATAAGCTCAGATATGCAGATGACACCACCCTTATGGCAGAAAGCGAAGAAGGACTAAAGAGGCTTTTGATGAAAGTGAAAGAGGAGAGTGAAAAAGTTGGCTTAAAGCTCAACATTCAGAAAATGAAGATCATGGCATCTGGTCCCATCACTTCATGGAAAATGGGGAAACAGTGGAAACAGTGACATTTTATTTGGGGGGGGGCTCCAAAATCACTGCAGATGGTGACTGCAGCCATGAAATTAAAAGATGCTTGCTCCTTGGAGGAAAAGTTATGACCAACCTAGGCAGCATATTCAAAAGCAGAGACATTACTTTGCAAACAAAGTTCCATCTAGTTAAAGCTATTGTTTCTACAGTAGTCATGTATGGATGTGAAAGTTGGACTCTAAAGAAAGCTGAGCACTGAAGAATTGATGCGTTTGACCTGTGATGTTGGAGAAGACTCTTGAGAGTCCCTTGGACTGCAAGGAGATCCAACCAGTCCATCCTAAAGGAAACCAGCCATGAATATTCATTGGAAGGACTGATGCTGAAGCTGATGCTCCAATACTTTGGCCACCTGATGCGAAGAGCTGCCTCATTTGAAAAGACCCCGATGCTGGGAAAGAGTAAAGGCAGGAAGAGAAGGGGACGACAGAGGATGAGATGGTTGGATGGCATCACCAACTCAATGGACATGAATTTGAAGAAACTCCAGGACTTGGTGATGGATGGGGAGGCCTGGCCTGCTGCAGTCAGTGGGGTTACAAATAGTCAGACACGAATGAGTGACTGAACTAAACTGAAGTGTCCCATTGAATGATTTTCCATCCATTCTCCTGTTGATGGATATTTGGATTGCTCCAGTTTTCAGCTATTATGTATAAAGTGGCTGTAAACAATCTTGTACAAGTCTTTTTGTGGGCATGCTTTATTTATCTTAGAGAAATATAAATGTGAATTTTTTTTAATACTGAGCTCTAATTAACATAGTATTAGTTTCAAGTGTACAGTATAGTGACTCAATATTTTATACATTATGGAATGATCACTACAATAAATCCAGCTACCATCAGTCACCATACAACATTGTTATAATATTATTTACTATATTCTGTGATGTTTGTTTTATAGTTGAAAATTTGTACCTCTTAATCCCTTTCACCAATGTGGTCTATTCCCCCAACTCCCTCTTCTGACAACCAACAGTTTGTTCTCTGTATTTATGAGTCTGTTTCTGTTTTGTTTATTCACTTGTTTTGTTTTTTTTAGATTATGCATATAAATGAAATTATATGATATTTGTATTTCTGTCTGATTTATTTCACTTGGCATATTACCCTCCAGGTCCATCTATGTTGCCACAAATGGCAAGATTTCCATTCCTTTTTAATGGTTGAGTAATATTCCATTGTACATATGTATACCATGCCTTACTATACCCACTCAAACATCAATGGACATTTAGGTTGCTTTCATATCTTGGCTATTGTAAATTAGCTATGTATTGCAGTGGACATAGTGGTAGGGCTTCCCTGGTGGCTCAGTGGTGAAGTATCTGCCCGCCAAGCAGGAGATATGGGTTCGATCCCTGGGTCAGGAAGATCCCTGGAGAAGGAAATGGCAACCCGCTCCAGTATTCTTGCCTGGAAAAATCCCATGGACAGAGGAGCCTGACAGACTACCGTCCATGGGATTGCAAGGAGTCAGACATGATTTAGTGACTAAACAACAGCAGCAAACATAGGCATACCTATAATTTCAAATTATGTTTTCATTTTCTTCAAATAAATACCCAGAAGTGAAATTGTTAGATCATATGGTAGTCTATTTTTAGTTTTTTGAGGAAACTCTGTACAGTTTTCCATAGTGACTACAATAATTTGTATTTCAACTAACAATGCAAAAGGGGTCCCTATTCTCTACATACTTGCCAACACTTGTTATTTTTTACATTTTTGGTAATAGCCATTCCAACGGGTGTGAGGAGGTAGTTCTCTGTGGTTTTGATTTGTATGTCCCTGATAATGTGGGTGCTAAGCACCTTTTCATGTGCCTATTGGTCATCTCTATGTCTTCTTTGTTAAAATATCTATTCATATCTTCTTGTTTAATCAGGTTATTTGTTTTTTTGATGTTGAGTTGTGATTCCTTTTATATATTTTGGCTATCAATCCCATTTTGGTTTATCTTTTGCAAATATCTTCTCCCATTCATTAGGTTGCCCTTTTGTTTTGTTGGTTTCTTTCACTCTGCAGATTTTTAGTTTGATGAGATCCCCTTTATTTATTTTTGTTTTTATTAACCTTGCCTGAGAAGACATATTCAAAAAACATTACTAAGAAGAAAGTCAAAAAGGTTACTACCTATGTTTTCTTCTAGGGGTTTTGTGGTTTCAGATTTTACATTGAAATCTTTAATCCATTCTGAGTTTATTTATTTATTTCTATGTTTTGGCCACACCATGTGGCATGTGGAATCTTAGTTCCCTGACCAGGAATCAAACCTGTACCCCCTGGGTTGGAAGCACAGAATCTTAACCACTGTATCACCAGGTGAGTCCCGTTCTGAATTTATTTTCTTATATGGTGTAAGAAAGTGGACCAATTTCATTTTTGTGCAAGAGGTTGTCCACTTTTCCCACCACCATTTATTGACAGTATCATTTCCCCATTATTGTTCTACACTCCCCATTCTTGCTTCCCTTATAAATTAATTGGCCATACAAGCCTGGATTTGTTTCTGGGCTCTCTATTCTGTTCCATTGATCTATGTGTCTGTTTTTGTGCTAGTACCATACTATTTTGATTACTGTAACTTTGTAGTATAATTTCAAGTCTAGAAGTGTGATGCCTCTGGCTTTATTTTTCTTTTTAAAGTTTGCTTTGGGTACCTTTTAATTATGAATAAAGTTTCTATAAACATTTTTGTATAAGCCTGTCTGTGAGCATGTTTTATTTCTCTTGGGGAAATATAGATGTGCTATTTCTGGGTCATTCTGGGTATGCTTAGTTTTATAAAAAATTGCCAAGCAGTCTTTGAAAGTGGTTGTACCATTTTCAGTTCAGTTCAGTCACTCAGTCATGTCTGACTTTTTGCAATCTCATGAATTGCAGCACGCCAGGCCTCCCTGTCCATCGCCAACTCCTGGAGTTCACCCAAACTCATGTCCATTGAGTTGGTGATGCCATCCAGCCATCTCATCCTCTNGAAAGTAAACAAATCATCTGAAGGAAATATAAAAATTTTACTAATTCTTAGGTCTAGAGAATAGATAATTTTCATTTTCTTCTTTGGTTATGTATTTTCTTATTTTTTTCTGCAATGAACCTAAATTGTTTTGAAATGATAAGTGTTTAAAAATAAAATCTTCAAGTTTTAGAATCCATAAAATTGCTCAAAATATAGTAAGTGGAGTGCTAAAAGTCAGTATATTTCAGTGAGCATGCAAAGAGCATTAGCATTGACTATTTGATAACTTTTTCTCGTATCTTGAATGGGGAAATGAATTTACTTAGGAAGTGCATAGACAAAATCAGAATGTTCCTTTCAGTGAGTGTAAAAAAACCTTAGGATTACAGTTGGACCCTATTTCATGCATATACCCTCCCATGGGAATATACGCTATTTAAATTTTTCACAAAACTTCTCCAGAATGAAGAATGTGTACATATTAATCCAATTCTGATCTAAAGAAAGAGCACTGCAGAATCAGCAGGACTGCTATATGGTAGCTGGTTTCTTACTTTAAGTCGCCACTATAAAGAACCACTACTAGCCCATATCTAAAGGAATAGCACTTCTTTGTGTCTGTATGTGTTTTATTTATTTTAAATTGGAGGATACCTGCTTTACAATATTGTGTTAGTTTCTGCCATACATCAACATGAATCAGTCATACACATACATATGTCCCCTCCCTCTTGAACTTCCTTCCCACCTCCTACCTCTCTAGGTTGTCACAGAGCACTGGGTTTGAGCTCCAGGCATCATACAGCAAATTCCCATTAGCTATTCTGTTTTATGTATGGTAAGGTATATACTTTGGAGAAGGAAAATGGCAACCCCCTCCAGTACTCTTGCCTAGAGAATCCCATGGAGAGAGGTGCCTGGTGGGCTGCTGTCCATCGGGTTGCAGAGAGTCAGACACGACTGNGCAAATTCCCATTAGCTATTCTGTTTTATGTATGGTAAGGTATATACTTTGGAGAAGGAAAATGGCAACCCCCTCCAGTACTCTTGCCTAGAGAATCCCATGGAGAGAGGTGCCTGGTGGGCTGCTGTCCATCGGGTTGCAGAGAGTCAGACACGACTGAAGGGACTTAGCATGCATGCATGCATTGGAGAAGGAAATGGCAACCCACTCCAGTATTCTTGCCTGGAGAATCCCAGGGATGGAGGAGCCTGGTGGGCTATGGGATCGCACAGAGTCAGACATGACTGAAGCAACTTAGCAGCAGCAGCAGCAAGGTGTAAGTTTCCGTGCTACTCTCTCAATTCATCCCACCCTCTCCTTCCCCGACTGTGCCCACAAGTCTGTTCTCTATGTCTGTGTCTCCACTGGGGATACTACTTCTTAATGCCTTGACTATTTGGCTAAAGATTTGAATCCACATCTCTCTGACTTCAGTGTTTATGCTCTTTCTGGAATACCAGGCTGCCTCTCAAAATACCGTACCATACAGTTTCTCTTTGGCTTCTTCTTCTTCTTCTTTTTTTTTAATATTTAGCTTTATTTATTTATTTGGCTGCACTGGGTCTTAGGGTTTCCCTGGTGGCTCAGTGGTAAAGAATCTGCCTGCAATGCAGAGCCGCAAGAGAGTAACGTTGATCCCTGTGTCGGGAAAATCCCCTGGAGGAGGGCATGGCAACCCACTCCAGTATTCTTGCCTGGAGAATCCCAAGGACAGAGGAGCCTGGCAGGCTATAGTCCATAGGGTCACAAAAGAGTCAGACATGACTTAGCGACTAAACAACAAAATTTCAATGAAAATCTAAAATCAAATAGAGATCTGCTATACTGGATTTGAAGCCTTGGTATAAAAACAGAAAGTAAGGTATCTAACATTTTTTATATTGATTCTGTGTTGAAATAATATTTTAGATAAATTGTGGATCCATTGATTTAAAATATATTACTAAACTTAATTTCACCTGTTTCTTTTTATTTATTTATTTTCTTTCAGGAAAGATCTTTATTACTTCCAGGATGGCTGCTTCAGCCTGGGTAAGGTTTGAGCCTCACTTTCTTGTGGTCCAGGCTAAAGGCAGAAACCAAGGACCTGGCAGTCTCGTTGCTAAAATCAGAGCATTTGCCAAGTTGGTCACGCCTGGGGCACAGTCTTAGGGGTCAGCTGCAGAGGGGAAGGGGGTGGGGGGGGGAATTCCCATCAGGCTGGTCCAGGCCTTGCTTCTCCAGCTCCAAAGTTTTTCTGCTTAAGCCCAGGTGCATCTCGTTGGCTTAAAGGCTGACTCCAGGGTTTCCCTATGGAACAGCTGGGGGCTGCTGAATGGGAGAATCCCATCTGCTTCTCAAGAAAGGCCAAACAGTGCCACAAGCTGGAGGAGGCTGGCCTGAGATCCTGCCCACCTCCCCATATCCCCGAAACAGGACACTGGCTAGTCTTGGCACTCCTATTCTACAGGCAGCCCACTGGTACCATTGCCTGAGGGGCCCTTTAGTGGGTCTCTTTCTGCAGGGCCAGTGGACCAAACTTAAGTCTCCAACCTTACTGAAAAATATTTAAAGTGTCTCTTCCCTTCCCTCATGGACAGAGGAGCCTGACAGGCCACAGTCCATAGGGTTGCAAAAGTCCAACAAGACTATGCTCCTGACCTTCCCCCCACCTGAAATTCACAAAATAATAATACACTGAACGCTGGAGAGATGATTCTGGCAGCAGCCATGCCGCCTAATGGCTACTTCCTGCATGCTAGGCCCTCTGGGCACAGCCCGTGGCTTCATGGCCCTCTGGCTTCAAGGACCCAGGCTGAGAGTGAGGCCAACTGCTAGTCTGCTGGTCTGTGAGCAGGCACAGCTCTGCCTGTCCCACCAAGGCCTTGCCACTCACCAGTTTCTTTTCAATGTGGCCATTAGAAATATTTAAACGGTGTATGTGGCTCATATCATCTTTCTATTGGAAAATGCTGTCATAGTTTCTGAGAAACTTCTCCATTTTAAATATCAAGGAGAAAGGAATGTCTCACTCCTTGTGAGTTACTTCGACACAGGGAAGCAACCTCAATTTCCAACCCAGAGCTTCAGAAAAGAGGTTTGTAAATGGAAGTTTCCAAGGAAACAGGTGATCAGACTAGAATATTCCTAACAGAACTTTGAAAAATGTGTCCAGCTGGAGGAGGCCAAGGCCATGTAAACAGTTTTTCTCCACAGGTGATTCAGCTCCTTTCCTTTGGAATGATCAACTGCTTTTTTACCAGCATCCAAAACAAAGACCACTTTTAATTATAATATTGAGAAATAAAATGCAAGACACGTTACTGTCAAAAATAAGTAGGAACGACAAAATTAGCATTAATTGGTAGCAGCTAAAAACTGGCAAAGTTTCTGGAAAACAAGCATAAGAGATGTTTCCCAATCAGTCTTACTTGCTTAAGTGTGGGTAATATGCTGTCGTGTGTGACTCTTTGCAGCCCCACGGACTGAGGCCTGGCAATTTCCTCTGCCCATGGAATTTTCTAAGCAAGAATAGTGGAGTGGGATGCCATTTCCTACTCCAGGGGATCTTCCCAACCCAGGGATCCAACTCATGTCTCTTGTATCTCCTGTGTTGGCAGGTGGATTCTTAATCACTAGCACCACCTGGGTAGTCTGTAAGGGTGGGTAAAATTTCACTTTACTCTTTACATTGTAAGCCATTGCTTTGGATCAGTGTTTTCCACCAGATGCCATTTTGAAATTTAAAAAAAAATCTCATTCAAACTTTTCTTATTCTAATTATTGCTGCTTTTTTTCCCATGAATCATTAAAATTTATTGATAATTCTTTACTCAGAAACTGAGAAAACATAACAGAAATGTACTTAATAAGCTGATTGAAAATTTTATATGCAGATGCTTTATATAAAGTGACAAATATTTCATTTTTTATGGTGCTGTAAACTCATAAAATATGATTAAAAACACTTTTAAAATAAGCTCTGTAGAATTTAAGCACACATCCCCAAAATCATATGTGAAAATATGTAAATACAGAGCTGACAGATCGCAAAGATTTCAAATATCATTGACAAAGTCTGAAAGGAAATGCAAAATTGTGTGCACTTTTCTTATATTTTAATTTCTAACTAGTGTTATAATAATAGCCTTTGTACAATAAATAATAGCTTTAAAATTTGTGCAAAGAGCTGAATCTATGTCCCTGAGGATCTGATTAAATGTTCAATGTTTTAGTTATTTAAAATAACACATCTTTCTTAAAAAGAAAATGGTTTAATTAATTGCTGTGTAACTTATTATGTTTTATACATCACAAATCATTCTATTCTTATTAGCTATTTAAGCTATTTTGTTTCCTGTTGTAAATAATCCTTTAAAGTTAGCACCTTTTAACATGTCAATTTTTGGTCAAATTTTTTCACATCACAAAATTGTTTCTTTATTTCCTAGTTTTTATAATGCGAGAGGAGAGTGGTATAATTTTTAAAAGCCATTTTTTTTTAAACTGAAAGAAGTGAAAATATCTGTCAAATAGTGCAAAATATATACATTTACTCCACCCCCACCCCCACCTGTCAGTCCCATCACTGCCATCTCCATCTGCATGTAATCCCTTTCAGTGTATTCAAATTCCTGATCACTTCTTAGGAGAGCACCTCAGATAGGGCATTACTGAGTAATAAAGGATCAAATAACATAGAAATGACAGAAACAGTAATAATATCACATGTTGAATCTTAAAAAATCAAACTAGTGAATATGGCAAAATAGAAGCAGACTCAGAGATACTGCTTTGTTAAAACTAGTGGTTACCTTTGTGGGGGAAAGGGAAACAAGGGTGGGAGTGTGCGAGAGACAAACTATTGGGTGTAAGATAGATTCAAGCATAGAGAATGGGGAATGTAGCTGGTATTTTGTATAACTGTAAATGGAAAGTAATCCTTAAAATTGTCTAAAATTATTTTTAATTTTTAAAGAAATTCAAGGAACATTGAAGGAAACTATTGGTGGCAAAACAGAACATTCAAATACTACATATATACAATATATATTCATATATATATGTAATAAATAGTTGCACAAGAGAAAACAAATGGAATAGGGTTGTTGTTTAGTCACTAAGTTGTGTCCTACTCTTTTGTGACCCCATGGACTATTGCCCACCAGACTCCTCTGTCCATGGAATTTTCTAGACAAGAATACTGGAGTGGGTTGCCATTTCCTTCTCCAGGGGATCTTTCCAACCCAGGGATTGAACTCAAGACTCCTACTTGGCAGGCAGATGCTTTACCACTGAGCCACCAGGGAAGCCCTGCAGTGGGGGAACGCTTGCAATTAATATGGCAGATGAAAATTTGGTATCTAAGAGAATTGATAATACATTCTTTGGACAATAGCATCCAGTAGATAAGTAAGAATTTTATAAAGAAGAAAAATGAGAGCCAGACATGAAAGAATTTGCCCTGTTCCTGAAGGAATTGCCCTGTGACATCTATGCTGAGGCTATGTGCTTAACAACTATCGTATCTTATACTTTCTTTTATTCAGGAATTATGTGTATTTGTTATATGAAGTTTAGATTTCATGACTAAATATATCATGTGATTTATATTGATAGAGGATATATATACGAATTGTGATTTAACAGAGTGCTGGAAAATATTCTCTAAAATCGCTTTACTGGATCAAAGGATGTAATCCTTTTTGTGACTTTGATCACGTAAATGAATGATTTGAACGATTTCCTCCATTTTAAGACTGCATGCTCCTTCACATTGCTCTGTTAATAGTAACTGTTGTTATTTTGTGTTAGTGTTTCCCTCTAATTGTTTTCCAAATGTTTCTTTTGGGGTAAATTATTTGTTCATCTGTATAAAGCTAAGATTTGTTTCTCAGTGTGGCTATTTTAGCATGTGTTCATAATATGGGAAGGAATTTAATAGTAAATTTTTAAAGTCCTAGTACCCAAGGTATATTTTAATGTGTGAGTTCTTTATTAAATTTATCTCATGAATATTAATCAGGTGGTATGCTTAACATAGCCTTATTTATTTATTGTTAGTTAATCTAATTTTTTAGAAAAGAATTGCATTACATAAAATTAAAATTAAAAAGTTAGAATGAAAATAAAGACATTTCCCTCCTCTTCCCACCTATCACTTCTTCTCAGCCCCTAATTTGGTTTTCAGAAATCATCTCTGTTAACAGTTTCTGCTTCATATTTCTTCAAATTTTACTGAATCTATTGATATTCTACTATGAAAGTTTAAGAATTTATCATGACCTAGCTACTTTTTCATCTCTGGATTTTATTGCTTATTTTTTATATTTTTATTTTCTAGTGGCTGCCTTATTTACTTTAAATTACATATTTAAATATTTAGGTATTGATTTATCAAATTTAGTATGGCTTCAGTTCAGTTCAGTAGCTCAGTCGTGTCTGACTCTTTGTGACCCCATGAATCGCAGCACGCCAGGCCTCCCTGTCCATCACCAACTCCCGGAGTTCACTCAAACTCATGTCCATCGAGTCAGTAATGCCATCCAGCCATCTCATCCTCTATCGTCCCCTTCTCCTGCCCCCAATCCCTCCCAGCATCAGAGTCTTTTCCAATGAGTCAACACTTCTCATGAGGTAGCCAAAGTACTGGAGTTTCAGCTTTATCATCATTCCTTCCAAAGAAATCCCAGGGCCGATCTCCTTCAGAATGGACTGGTTGGATCTCCTTGCAGTCCAAGGGACTCTCAAGAGTCTTCTCCAACACCACAGGTCAAAAGCATCAATTCTTCGGTGCTCAGCTTTCTTCACAGTCCAAATCTCACATCCATACATGATTACTGGAAAAACCATAGCCTTGACTAGACGGACCTTTGTTGGTAAAGTAATGTTTCTGCTTTTGAATATGCTATCTAGGTTGGGTACCCGGAATGAAAAATGAGACGAATACCCTCCTTTCTACCTTCATGTACCTCTTAGTTTTTCTCAGTTGTATTCATATGTGTCTGAATAATTCTATCTTCCCTTTCCCATTTTTCCATTCAAACAAGTAACAGGCTCTGAATTTTATCACTTCAGGGGAGGTATAAGACAGGGAGAGAAGCAGAATTAGCCTGTAAAATTTGTCCTGGCTTTTGTTAATTCCACCGGCTTATGCTGAAGAGCTTAGGATTTGAGGCAGGCAGCATGCTGACCTGCAGAAGCGGGAGATGGGAGAGGCTTCTCCTCGCTCCAAGAGGGTTGGGTGGTGGCGATAAGCTGTATGAGACTCAACCCTGCTCCATGGTGGAGTGTTGAGGAGCAGGCAAGGTTCAGACGAGGTAGCAGTGCAGGTATCTGGGGAAGGGAGGACCCTACCACGGGACCCCAACCTCCGCCAACAATCTCATGTCACACATGGGACCACAAAGAAGCAGAGACCTGCTGCATAGGAAACAATCACTTACTGAGGCTCTCAGTCACCTGGACGTACAGACGACCAGTGACTGGAGGGTCCCCCTTCTCTCTGCTGCTTTGGTAGTTGTGTACTTTGATGGGACCCAGGAGGTCAGAGAAACCCTAAGAATGTCTGTGTTTACCTTTCCCATCAATCAGAGCTTATGGGGGATGTGGGATGAGAAAGGGAGTATTTTCAAGAGGTAAAAATTAAAGTGTAGAGAATGAAGTGATATTTCTTACACACTTGAATGTGTTGCCTGAGATTTATCCCCTGCCACATAATTTTTAAATTGTCATGATTTATGACATGTATTTGTACCTCTGTAATATAATCATTAACTCTTCTGTGCTTTGGGCATTGTCGGATACCCTGCAGTGAAAACTAATAGATAGCACAAATGCTGATAAGCATTATTCATAGTGAACCAAATATTGTGCTTGGGCTAATTTAGAAGGAATCTGAGTCTTGTGACATTAAAAGTGTGCTGCTTAAATCTTTGCTTAATTTTTTCTGTTTATGCTTAGTTGCTACCTTGTTGTACAGCCTGATCCCTTGGATTTCTATTTTTGTGCTGAAGCCCTTCTTCAAGTAATTTTTTCTCATGTATAGAACGTGAATGGTAAATTTTGAATTCCCAGATATATTTATTTTTTTTCCTCATGCTTATTTAATAAAGCTAAACTTAATCAAATCTTCCCTTAGATCTTGGAAGGCATTATTTACATTTTGTCCAGCCAGAGATTAAGGGAAGTGAATTAGATTCTCTATTTCTTGCGTTTTTCTATTTCTCCTTGTATCATCTATGATTTTTGTTCTATGAATATTGATGCTATGTTCTTTGGTGCATAGATTTTATATCTCCATTGTAAATTTCCCATTTGATACAGTAAAGTATCTTGTTTAAGGCTTTTTTGGCCCAAATTCTGAAGTTACTACAAATCTGACTTTGACTTTTCTCTGAGACCCCAAAAATCTCACCAGAAAGCATCTTTCGTGAATTGCCCTGATGGTTGCTTCACAAACAGCTCTTCTCTTAGAATTTGCTGCTGCTGAGCTTCTTAGAACCTCGCTTGCTTTGGGTATCCTAAGATAGAATTAATTCTCTTTTGATTTCTTTCACAAAATTCAAAACCATTTGCTTTCTATTTTCCAGGTAGTCCTCAAATTTTCTGGTACACTGATGATGCTCTTATCATTTTTTTTTTTACTGATATAGTTTTGTGTTTAAAAAAAAATATCTGTCATGGAAAAAAAAAGTCTGTCTTAAGGTTTCCATGGCAGGTGGATGGATGGGTTTGGGGTTAATCATGTGCCACAGTCTACACCTTGACCTGGAATCTTTCCTAGAGATTCTTAATAAACGCCACCTTTATAAGAATAAACCATTGTTCACTGTTTATCCACTTTCCTCTTCCCTCCTTTATTCTTCAACATGCATTACGTATGTACACAAAATCATGTAATTTATCATCTGTATATTTTCCTTAGTATTCATTAAAATTCTCATTGTTTGAGTTCTTTTATTTCCCCACAAATGTAAACTATTAGAAAATGTGAAATACTGGAAAGAGCTATTTTAATGAGGGATCACTAGTGAGCTTTCAAAAATTTCAGCATGCATTTTAAGACACGTTGCTGTTATATAGCCATTATAGAATGCTTAATTCCAAGGGGAATTATAGAATCTGTAGTCGGAATATAGTATAGTAATTTTAAAAAATGAATAAGTTCAAAGGTTTGAGTGAATTACTTGTATATAATTTTATTCTTATACTTTCTGTACATTACCAGTTCTAAGGAACTTTACAACTAGCAGCTGATAGTACCTGCAATAAGTCATTTTTTCCTTATAGGCTAAATACACAAGGGCTTCCCAGGTGGCACAGTGGTAAAGAATCTGCCTGCCAATGCAGGAGACATGGGTTTGATCCCTGGGTCAGGAAGATCCTCTGGAGTAGGGAATGGCAACCCACTCCAGTATTCTTGCCTGGAAAACTCAATGGACAGTAGGGCCTGGCAAGCTACAGACCATGGGGTCACAAAGAGTTGGACACAAATACACAAGCAGAAAGTTATATATTCAATTTAGTTATAAATATATGTGATGTCATTATCTACCTCATCTTAAAGCCTCATTTTGGAAGGTAAATTCTTTTTCTTTTTTAATAGGAGCATTGGTTCACCTTCTTTGTTAGCTGCATCAGAATCTGTATTATCATTTTTCATTTTGGAAATGAATAGTTGGAGTCCTTCTTCAAAGGATCAGTTGCAGTACAGTAGACCTACCATGTGGTGGCACCCAAAAGCCCAGAAATCAGCATCACACAGACATATCAGGCCTGTATCTAAAAATTTAGGCAGACAACTATCTTGTAGGTAGCAACAAGAAACAGGGCTGTGAAATAGTCATATTAAAAGATGTTAAAAATGTTCTGTAGCTTTATCAGAATTGTAGTTACACAGGTATATACATATGTAAAAATTCATCAAGCTATATATCTAAGATTTGTGCATTTTACTATATGTATACTATACCCTGGACTTCCTAGGTGGTACTAGTGATAAAGATCCTGCCTGCCAATGCAGGAAATGTTAGAGACCTGGGTTCGATCCCTGGGTTGAGAAGATCCCCTGCAGGAGGGCATGGCAACCCACTCTAGTATTCTTGCCTGGAGAATCCCATAGACAGAGGAACCTGGCAGGCTAGAGTCCATAGGGTTGCAAAGAGTTGGACACAACTGAAGCAATTTAGCATGCACGCATACTACACCTTGATAAAAAGTTTTAAATGATAATAAATGAAAAACATTTTATATAAACCACCTTAAAGTTTTCCCTATTACTGAACACAACAACAAAAAATTTCAGAGGAAATGCTATGTAATAATTTCCCTAAACAGTATGAAACTAATAATAGTTATATTTTAACTTATTGCAATAAATTTAAAACATTCAGTCACTCAGTTGTGTGCAACTCTTTGTGACCCCATGAACTGCAGCACGCCAGGCCTCCCTGTCCAACACCAACTCCTGGAGCCTACCCAAACTCATGTCCATTGAGTCAGTGATGCCATCTAACTATCTCACCCTCTGTCATCCCCTTCTCCTCCTGCTCTCAATCTTTCCCAGCATCAGGGTCTTTTTAAATGAGTCAGCTTTTTGTATCACCTGGCTAAAGTATTGGAGTTTCAGTTTCAACATCAGACCTTCCGATAAACACCCAGGACTGATTGCCTTTAGGATGGACTGGTTGGATCTCCTTGCAGTCCAAGGGACTCTCAAGAGTCTTCTCCAACACCACAGTTCAAAAGCATCAATTCTTCGGCGCTCAGTTTTCTTTATAGTCCAACTCTCACGTCCATACATGACCACTGGAAAAACCATAGCCTTGACTAGATGGACCTTTGTTGGCAAAGTAATGTCTCTGCTTTTGAATATGCTTTCCAAGTTGGTCATAACTTTCCTTCCAAGGAGTAAGTGTCTTTTAATTTTATGGCTGCAGTCCCCATCTGCAGTGATTTTGGAGCCCCCCAAAATAAACTCTGCCACTGTTTCCACTGCTTCCCCATCTATTTGCCATGAAGTGACGGGACCGGATCCCATGATCTTCGTTTTCTGAATGTTGAGATTTAAGCCAACTTTTTCACTCTCCTCTTTCACTTTCATCAAGAGGCTCTTCAGTTCTTCTTGACTTTCTGCCATAAGGATGGTGTCATCTGCATATCTGAGGTTGTTGATATTTCTTCCAGCAATCTTGATTTCAGCTTGTGCTTCATCCAGCCCAGTGTTTCTCACGATGTATTCTGCATATAATTTAAATAAGCAGGGTGACAATATATAGCTTTGATGTACTCCTTTTCCTGTTTGGAGCCAGTCTGTTGTTCCACGTCCAGTTCTAACTGTTGCTTCCTGACTTGCATACAGATTTCTCAAGAGGCAGGTCAGGTGGTCTGGTATTTCCATCTCTTTCAGAATTTTCCACAGTTTATTGTGATTCACACAGTCAAAGGCTTTGGCATAGTCAATAAAGCAGAAATAGATGTTTTTCTGGAATTCTCTTGCTTTTTTGATAATCTAGCAGATGCTGGCAATTTGGTCTCTGGTTGCTCTGCCTTTTCTAAAATCAGCTTGAACATCTGAAAGTTCATGTACTGTTGAAGCCTGGCTTACAGAATTTTGAGCATTCCTTTACTAGCGTGTGAGATGTAATTGCACTCAATTGCACAATTGTGTGGTAGCTTGATCATTCTTTGGCATTGCCTTTCTTTGGGATTGGAATGAAAACTGACCTTTTCCAGTCCTGTGGCCACTGCTGAGTTTTCCAAATTTGCTGGCCTATTGAGTGCAGCACTTTCACAGCATTATCTTTTAGGATTTGAAATAGCTCAACGGGAGTTCCATCACCTCCACTAGCTTTGTTTGTAGTGGTGCTTCCTAAGGCCCACTTGACTTCACATTCCAGGATGTCTGGCTCTAGTGATTAACCGGGTTGTGAAAATCTTTTTTGTATAGTTCTGTGTATTCTTGCCACCTCTTCTTAGTATCTTCTGCTTCTGTCAGGTCTGTACCATTTCTGTTCTTTATTGTGCCAATCTTTGCATTAAAAACTGTCAATTGTGTTTAAAACTGGATCATCCCCAGCCTAACAATACATTGGACGGATAAATCACGGATATACTCACGTATCGGAACATTATTCAGAAAGGCGAATTAGGGAAGCACAGCTAAATGCATCAACATGGATATCTCACAACAGAAAGTTAGGCGAACAAAACAAGTCACAAAGATCACTTAATATATAAACTTTTATATAAAGTTCAAAAATCATCAAAATAAGCTGTATTGTTTATGTATGCATGCATAAGTAGGTAAACCTAAAGAAGTACCAGCATGATTATAAAATTCAGGATAGTGGTTACTCCTTGAGGGGTGAAAGGAGGATGCCATCTGCAGAGAAGAACACAGACAGCTTCAAAGGTCTTGGCATCATTCTGCTATATGTCTTCACCTGGGTGGAGGTTCCACAGTGGTTTGCTTTACATTTTCTCTTAAAGTGTAAAAGAGGCAGATATAAAGTAAAAATCCCCAAACCAGGTATTTTATAGTTCAGAAAGCTCAGGGGTTTATCCTCTGGCAAACTGAAAGTATTCACAAACATATGACATTATATGTAGGGTTGGCAGATTTAGCAAACAAAAATAAGAAACTATAGCAAATAGCTATAGGGAAGTTGGCTGGTGGCTCGGTGGTAAAGAAGCTGCCTGCTGATGCAGGAGTGCAGGAGACATAGGTTCGATCCCTGGGTCAGGAAGATCCCCTGGAGGAGGAAATGGCAACCCACTCCAGTGTTCTTGCCTGGAGAATCCCATGGACAGAGAAGCCTAGTGGGCTATAGTCCATGGGGTTGCAAAGAGTTGAACATAGCTGAGTGATTGAGCACGCAGTATATGTGGTAAATAACAATCTGGAAGCTCAAGGTGAATTTCTAGCTGTTGTTTAATTGCTAAGTAGTGTCTGACTCTTTTGTGACCCCATGGCCTGTACTCCACCATGCTCCTCTGTCCATGGGATTTCCCAGGCAAGAATACTGGAGTGGGTTGCCATTTTCATCTCCAGGCATCAAACCTTCATCCCCTGCATTGGCAGGCAGATTCTTTACCAGTGAGCCACCAGGGAAGCCCTGAATTTCTAGTAAACATCGATTAATTTTTTAGGATGAGTATATCCCCATGTAATATTTGATCCCATGCAGTATTTGGAACACTGCTACTGCTAAGTCACTTCAGTTGTGTCCTACTCTGTGCGACCCCATAGACGGCAGCCTACCAGGCTCCCCCGTCCCTGGGATTCTCCAGGCAAGAACACTGGAGTGGGTTGCCATTTCTCTCTCCAGTGCATGAAAGTGAAAAGTGAAAGTGAAGTCACTGAGTCGTGTCCAACTCTCAGTGACCCCATGGACTGCAGCCTTCCAGGCTCCTCCATCCATGGGATTTTTCAGGCAAGAGTACTGTTTAAAGGCAGAAGGCAATGGCAACCCACTCCAGTACTCTTGCCTGGAAAATCCATGGATGGAGGAACCTGGTGGACTGCAGTCCAAGGGGTCACGAAGAGTCGGACACGACTGAGTGAGTTCACTTTCACTTTTCACTTTCATGCATTGGAGAAGGAAATGGCAACCCACTCCAGTGTTCTTGCCTGGAGAATCCCAGGGACGGGGGAGCCTGGTGGGCTGCCATCTCTGGGGTCGCACAGAGTCGGACACAAGTGAAGTGACTTAGCAGCACCAGCAGCGTGTTTAAAAATAATTTATTGTTTATCTGAAATTCACATATTATTGAGCATCCTATACTTAATCTGGCAACACTAATTATGTGGTGGCAACACTAATTACACGGCAAGTTACATAGGCAGAGGCAGTTCTCAGTGGCTCACTGAGTGTACCCAGAGGAGGATCAAAGAAAAAAAGAGAGGAGGAAAAAAAAGTCTTAAATTAGCCTGATTCTAAACCCCTATGTGGAAAACAGAGTGATGGATTTGCTGAATTTAACCATTATTGCAATAGTTCAGAAATAATGAATTGACATAAGCTACTGAACGATTTCTACCAACGAAAAGCAATACCAGCAGCTACTTAAAAGAGCCATCAGTATTTCTGCTAAAAATTGCATATCTCTCACTGCATCATCATCTCTTCTGGTGATTTTGGTTAAAGATATCGGGGAAGATAACCTTGTTGATGGTCATTCTGTGACTAAAGTTTTTCTAATCCGTAGACTATGATTAGTAAGAGTGTGAAATTGCAAGGGAAGTTGTTTTGTTTTTATTCTACAAATATTCTCTGACAGCTCATCATGTGCCAGGAACTCATCTGAGACCCAAAGGACAGGGTAATGAATGACACCGGAAGTGTCTTCCTGCAAAGCTCAGAGTCTAGGCCCTAAAGGACCGTGAGCTGATGATAGATAGACAGACAGAGAGATGGATGGATGGATAGATAGTTATGTGCTCAAGAGAAAACATTATGTAGCAATAGGAGATATCTGCTGTTTTCTGGCCAGCATTTCTCTTTCTTTTGGGAAATCACCAAACCCAATTCCATGTATTCGAATTCACCCCAAGCCCATGACCACATGCTTTCAAACTGTAGTGCTGGAGAAGACTCTTAAGAGTCCCTTGGACTGCAAGATCAAACCAGTCAATCATAAAAGAAACCACCCTTTAACTGGCAGAACTGATGCTGAAGCTGAAGCTCCAATACTTTGGTCATCTGGTGCAAGGAGCCAACTCAATGGAGAAGACCCTGATACTGAGAAAGATTGTGGGCAGGAGAAGTAGGGCACAAAAGAGGAAGAGATGGTTAGACAGCATCACCGACTGAATTCTGGGAGACAGTGGAGGACAGAAGAGCTCAGTGTGCTGCAGTCCAGGGGGTTGCAAAGAGTTAGACATGACTTAGTGACTAAAAAACAACAGCCATGACACAATTGATGATGACTGACTCAAGGATGGGAAAATAATCTAATCAGAATGAATGGACCCCTAAAAGACATTAGTAGAGGCTTCTCAGAAAACCGAGATCATGGCATTCAATTCCATCACTTCATGGCAAATAGATGGAGAAACAGTGGAAATAGTGGCTGACTTTATTTTTCTGGGCTCCAAAATCATAGCAGATGGTGAGTGCAGCCATGAAATTAAAAGACGCTTACTCCTTGGAAGGAAAGTTATGACCAATCTAGATAGCATATTAAAAAGCAGAGACATTACTTTGTGAACAAAGGTCATCTAGTCAAGGCTATGGTTTTTCCAATGGTCATGTATGGATGTGAGAGTTGGACTATAAAGAAAACTGAGCACCGAAGAACTGATGCTTTTGAATTGTGGTGTTGAGAGTCCCTTGGACTGCAAGCAGAATCAACCAGTCCATCCTAAAGGAGATCAGTCCTGGGTGTTCACTGGAAAGACTGATGTTGAAGCTGAAACGCCTGATGTGAAGAGCTGACTCATTTGAAAAGACCCTGATGCTGGGAAAGATTGAGGTCAAGAGAAGGGGGCCACAGAGGATGAAATGGTTGGATGGCATCACCGACTCAATGGATATGGGTTTGGGTAGACTCTGATAGTTGGTGATGGACAGGGAGGCCTGGAGTGCTGCAGTTCATGGGGTCGCAAAGAGCTGGACACGACTGAGCGACTGAACTGAACTGAACAGAACCGAACTGAATTGAGAGGCTACTGGGAGAAGTGAACCATTCCCTTTGGCCTTTGGTTCCCGCCACTATGTTGCTAGTTTGACAGAAGCCATCCAGACCATCAAGACCGTCAGGTATACGTCCCCAGACAGCATCAATTACATATGCAAAAGATGAAGTCAACTCCCTGAAAATCATCCTAGTGATACTGGAGCAGTGATTCAAAATGAACTGAATGAAACTCCTCACAGATGTTTTAGTTAAATTGAGCCAATACATTTCTTTCTTTTTTCTTTTTCCACCTCTCCATGCAGCTGAGGGATCTTCGTTTCCTAATTAGGAATAGAACTCAGGCCCACAGCATTGAAACCTTGAGGCTTAAGCACAAGACCACCGGGAATTCCCTCAATTCATTCATTTTTAAGGACAATTTGAGTTTTGGTTTTCTATCATTTTGCAGCAATAGAGTCCTAACTGATACAATAAAAGTCTAAGAGGAAATAAAAGATTTCTCTCCTATTCCCCAACCTCATTTTATCCTCTGAAGATAATCACTGTTACATTTCTCTCAGACATTTGTTTACTTGTCATGTAAATAGGATTGTGTTCGACCATTTGCTTGTTTTAATCTTATGTTGTGTTGGGGATATCTTCATTTGTTGATGCAGAATAACCCATAAATATATAATCATCAATTTAATGTCTTCCACTGATAGAAATTGATTTTTCCTCAGTTTTTGCCTTGATAAACAATACCTTTATACTTATATCTTTGTGCATTTATGCAACTATAGAAAATTCTAGAAATGGAAATCTTCTTTCAAAGTGAATGTACATTACAAAATTTGCCCTCCAGTAAGATTACACCAATTCATAGTCTTTTCAAAAACAGAGTTTCTACTCACCATTACGAACACCATGTTTTGTGAAATGTCAGGAAATTTACCAAGACAACAATGAAAATCAGAATTGTTTTCTTGATATACACTTATTTAATGCATGTATAACACATACGACACACATGGAGAGACCTACATATACTTAGACTGTTTTATAAATTCACCATTTACCTATAAATTTCTGATTCATGTCCTTTGCCAACTTTTCTCTTGGGTCATGTGTCTTCCTCATTGACTTGTCTTTATAAATTAAGAAACTAGACCCTTTTCTCACACATGGTTTGGATATATTTTTCCAAGTTTATTTGTCCTTCAGCATTCCTTCCTTCCTTTCTTCTTTCTTAAGTATACCATTTCAAACATACAGAAAACATGAGAGAATTATATAATGAGCACTTATATGCTCACCATTTAGCTTTAAAATGTTATCATTCTGCAGTTTTGCTTCACTTTTAAAAACAAAAAGAATAAAATGTCACAGATACATCAAAGCTTCTTTTTATATTCTCATTGATCCTGTTCCTCTCCACCCCTCCCCAGAGGTAATCATCACCTTGAAGGTGATGTGCATGTATTTAAGACCCTTTATGTACCTGAAAACCCTCTCTTGTGCACCAAAATTTTAAATATTTTCCTATGTCACTCAGAAAAAAAAAGAGGCGGGGGAAAGGATAGCAATAACAAACTGTCAATAGTTGTTCTAAAGTTAGTCACATCAGGGATCTGCAGTATATTTTCTAAGATTAATTTCACATTATTGCAACAGCAGGGCTTGCAAAGGTCTTCCCAGGTGGCTCAGTGGTAAAGAATCTGCTTGCCAATGCAGGAGACAAGGGTTCGATCCCTGATCGGGAAGATCCCCTGGAGGAGGAAATGGCAACCCACTCCAGTTTTCTTGCCTGGAGAAGTCGTTGGACAGAGGAGCCTTGTGGACTACAGGCCATGGGGTCACAAAGAGTCAGACATGACTGAGTGACTAAGCAGGCACGCAAGATTTGCAAAGTTCCCATGAGAAACCTTTTGCAAATATGCCAGGCTTCTGGTTAATGTTGCTGATAAAGAACAGCAAAGAATCTACCCATCAAACTTGCCTCAAATGAGGTTATGATTGCATATATTTATATAATTCTATTATTTATTTTGACCTCAGGAGAGGTCACTTTTCAAATAGCCATAGTACCCTTCTTGACCACTTTGAAGCATATGTTAATTGGAGTCAAATCCTCCTATATAAATGGTAATGGTTATGGAGGCTGGGGTGTTTAGACTCATTTGGACATATGTAAAGAAGGCATTTCATAAATAGAGTAATGAAACCAATGTATTCATGTCTGAACATTTTTGCAGAAAGAATTAAAAGACAGTTTAAAATAAAATCTTTGACATCTCTAGTCTTTTGAAAATATTCTGAAACTTCTACCTAATTGCTTATTTTTAAAACAACCTGTGGGGAGTTCCCTGGTGGTCCAGGGGTTAGGATGCTGCACTTTCGCTGCCAGGATCAGTTTTGATTCCTGGTCTGGAAAATATGATCCCACAAGCACAGGCAAAAATAAACAAATAAATAAGTCCAAATTATGTTTAGCATAAACAAGGGAGACACTTGTGATTTTTGACAAGCATCTTAAACATCATACTTCTATACTTTTATTTTTTCACAGATCTCTTTTAAATATATATATATATAACTTTATAAAACTGTGAAAATTTATATAATTTGCACATACTATGCATATCCTTCTGGAGCTCATTGTGGTTTTCAGGATGACTTCAAAATTTGTCCATGTTGATATATGTATTAATAGATTGAGTTGATTCATTTTATCTATTCAATAGTATTCTATTTGTGAGTTTTATTTTCTATCTTAAAATTAATAAACATTTAGATTCTTCTTTTTTCTTCTAGTAAAAACAGTGCTGGATTGAATATATCTTCTTGTGCACATGTCTGAGAATTTCTCTAGTTCGTCTGACTCCAAGTGAGACTGCTGCTTTGTGAGTTCCACACCCCCTGCAGAACTCTTCTTCCAAATGGTTGTATCATACAACTTCTGTTTTCCCTGGCAGTAAATGAAGGTTCCTATTTACACATATCCTTTCTGTCTCTATTTTGGAGTTGTATAATTTTAATAGAGGTATATTTTATCAAGCTACTGTCTTATAGCTGTCCTATAGCTTACTGACTTATAGCTTCTGTGTCTATGTGTGAGTTGTCATGTTTAGAGAGTAGTTTTTGTCTTCTGGGCTTCTCTGGTGGCTCAAGTGGTAAAGAATTCGCCTGCAATGCGGGACACCTGAGTTTGATCCCTGGGTCAGGAAGAAACCCTGGAGAACGGAATGGGTAGGCTCTCTTTTTAAAATTAATTTATTTTCAATTGAAGGATAATTGCTTTACAATTTTGTGTTGTTTTCCGCCATACATCAACATGAATCAGGCATAAGCATACATATGTCCCCGCCCTCTTGAACGTCCCTTGCACTTCCCACCCCACCCTACCCCATTCCACTGCTCTAGGGTGTCACAGAGCACCTGATTGAACTCCTCGCTTTATGTAGCAAATTCACATTGGCTATCTGTTCTACACATGGTAATACAGGTGCTTAAATGCTACGCTCTCTGTCTTTGTGTCTCACCCTCTCCCCAACTGTGTCCGCAAGTCTGTTCTCTATGTCTGCATCTCCTTCGCTGCCCTGCAAATAGATTTATCCATACCATCTTTCTAGATTCTATAAATATGTGTTACTGTACGATATTTTTCTCTTACTGACTTACTTCACTCTGTATAATAGGCTCTAGGTTCATCCATCTCATTAGATTCAAATGCATTCCTTTTTATGGCTGAGTAATATGCCATTGTATACATGTACCACAACTTCTTTTTCTATTCACCTGTCGATGGCCATCTAGGTTGCTTCCATGTCCTAGCTATTGTAAATAGTGCTGCAGTGAGCTTTGGGATACATGTGTCCTTTTCAATTGTGGTTTCCTCTGGGTATATGGGATTATTGGGTCAGTAATGGGATTATTGGGTCATTTGGTAGTTTTGTTTCTAGTTTTTTAGGGAATCTCCGCACTGTTCTCCATAGTGGCTGTAGCAATTTATATCCCCACCAACAGTGCAAGAGGGTTCCCTTCTCTCCACACCCTCTCCAGAATGTATTATTTCTAGATTTTTTGATGATGGCCATTCTGTGAGCATGAGTTGATACTTCATGGTAGGTTTGGTTTGCATTTCTCTAATAATGAGCAATGTTGAGCATCTTTTCATATGCTTATTAGCCATCTGTAGGTCTTCTTTGGAGAATACCTATTTAGTTCTTCTGCCCATTTTTTCATTAGGTTGTTCTTTTTTTCTGGTATTGAGTTGTATGAGCTGCTTGAGTATTTTGAAGATTAATCTTTGCCAGTTGTTTCATTTGCTATTATTTTTTCCCATTCCAAGGGTTGTCTTTTTACCTTGTTTATAGTTTCCTTTTCTGTGCAAAAGCTTTTAAGTTTAATTAGGTCCTATTTGTTTATTTTTGTTCTTATTTCCATTACTCTACGAGGTGGGTCATAGAGGATCTTGCTGTGATTTATGTCAAGGAATGGACTGCCTATGTCTTTCTCTAAGAGTGTTATAGTTTCTGACCTAACATTTAAGTCTTTAATATATTTTGGGTTTAATTTTGTGTATGATGTTAGGTGGTATTCTAGTTTCATTGTCTTACATGTGGCTGTTCAGCTTTCCCAGCAACACTTATTGAAGAGGCAGACTTTTGTCTATTATATATTCTTGCCTTCTTTGTCAAAGATAAGGTGCTCATAGGTGCATGGGTTTAACTCTGGGCTTTCTATCTTGTTCCATTTTTCTATATTTCTGTTTTTGTGCCAGTACCATATGTCTTCTTGCTTTTTGTGGGTTTTTTAGTCATGTTTAGTTTTTGTAGCTGTTGCAGCTAACTTTCAAATATACTTTTTCTGTTTTTCATTTTGTTTTATATGGTAAAATTAAAAAAGAATAGTGCTGATGGTCCAGAAATTTGGTAACCTTGCATCATGATTCTTTCCAGACTGTACAATTCCTTGCCTGACAAATATTACTAACAGTAAAATTAAATTCAGAGAACTGTGATTTGAAAACTCTGCTAAACATGATATATAATAACTGGACATTTTTCATGGAAATGTTTTTGCTCACTGTATAGAACCGGCTTATCTAATACAGTATTAATAACTGTACCAGGTCCATGGTGAATAGCTAATCTATGGGGTTCCAGAATTGATGTTTCTTTCCCCCATCTTCCTCATCCTAATTTTTTTGAGTAGTGTTCGTTTTCTCTTCCTTTTCAGGTCAGTCATAATGTTTCAGGAAAGTTCTAGATGTCACAAAGTTCAGTTTAAAATTTTTGCAGTGTAAGCTCATTCAAGCCACTAAACTTTCTTATACCATCCCAGCTAAAAATAAACTAACACTCCTAACCTATGGGGTAACCAAATGTGACATGTGCCGAGCTGTCCTGTATAAATAAGCAATAAATCACAGAGTGACAAGGACTATATAGCAGATGTAGTAAATCAGGAATGGCCTTTTGACACAAACTGATGACATTTTTACTTCTTCTGGAGTAATCAGAGGCATTTTCTTATTTCACACGCTCAATCTTTTTTTGTGAAACATTGTTTCATAACAATATAAAATCTAACAACACTTTATCACATTATCACTAGGGACCGGGGACTGGGGAGATTGCTTTCTTTCACTATCTAAATGTTCCTAAATGAAGGATTTTTGCCTCAAGATGTTCATTCCTCCAAATTACGCGAGAAGTTTTCTTTGAAGAAAGTCTAACTGCTTTATAAAGGTTGAAGTCTTGCACAAGGAAAATCATTTTGCTTTTTACTATTTCATGGTTTTTAGGAGGTGGCAAGGTCTTTAAGCCCATCTGTCAAGACGTGAGATTTTTCATTTTTGTTTTTTTAGTGAGAGTTGAAAGAAAACAAATCTTCACTCAGAACACATGGGAAGGCATCCCTAGTTTACAGTCTTCCCAGACCCTTTTAGTAAGATATACATAATCCTATCCTTTCTACAGCAAACTGGAGGGCACTCTTGGTTACAATTTATGTTGCAACTTCTACCTAAGTAGTATTTATTGTGTCCGATTTTTTGCGTCCCCATGGACTGCAGCATGTTGGTCTTCCCTGTCCTTTACTATCTCCCAGAGTTTGCTCAAACTCATGTGCATTGAGTCAGTAATGCCATCCAGCCATCTTGTTCTTTGTCGCCCCCTTCCCCACCCATCCTCAATCTTTCCCAACATTAGAGTCTTTTCCAATGAATCGGCTCTTTGCATCAAGTGGCCAAAGTATTGGAGCATGAATCCTTGCTGCATCAGGTCCTACATCAGGACTTATGTATTATCTTTTGAATATTTAAATCTTGGAACTCACTGTTTCGTAAATCTATGCTTGTCATGTCATTTTCCTTCTGTCTGATTCCTGACCTTCTGTCAACTTCAGCTCTCAGTTGGAAAGGGGAAACTCATATGTATCAATGTATTTAAGATGTATTTAATGCCTTAAATTGCTTTTACTGTCATCTTCAATGATATATATAGAAAAAATTAATAGATCCTATCTTTCACATTGGGAACTTATAAATCAATCCTGCTTGGTGGTACGTATCTCTCTGTGCTCACTAATAAACTCATAGCAGCTGATGGTTGGTATTAATCTCTTTCTAATTAGAGAAGCATATGCTCACATATCATTCAGAATGAGAGCAGTGGCATTTAATTTGTTTCTCTGATCCTGCTCACTTTATTGTCCATTAATCAATACATGATGATTACAGATCTTATCATAGAGAGTATGGGGTGGTAGAATAACATGGGGTTTGGAGGCAATTGCTTGGAGTTGAGTCCAGGCCTCTGATTTAGCTGTGTGATCTCAGGCAAATTGTCTGATCTCTCTGAGCCTTAGATTCTTCATCAGTTAAACAAAATCATTTCAGTTATTTTATAAGACAGTTATGATGGTTAGATGAGATAAAAACATGGGAATAACTCAAAAACCTTTGAACATTTTTTGATTGTTGAAAATTTCAAACATATTCTGAGACTGAGAGGAGAGGTTCATACCCTGACATACCCATCACCCTGCTTCAGCACTCAGGCATTCATGCTCAGTGATGTCCCTCTGTGTTCCATTCAGTGCCACCCTCTTTCCCCAATGTTATAAAACAAATTCCAGATATTGTATTTCCATCCTTAAACATTTCCCTTTTTAAAAAAACCATAACTATAAAACCATCATCATATTTTTAAATGTAACAGATATCCAGTCATTGTGCATTTCTACAATTATATCATTTTTCTACAATTATTTTGTTTGACTCAGGATCTAAATAAGGGCTACATAGCATTTGGATGGCCTGTCTTTAATCTACAATTGTTCTATAATCATTCTTTAATCTACAACTGTTCAATGTGGTAGCCCCTAGCCATATGTAACTGTTTAAATTTGAACATAAATTAATTAAAATTAAATAAAATTTAAAATTCCATTCTTCAGTAGCAATCACCACATTTCAAGTGCCAAATAGCTATATAGATGTATGTGTGTGTGTTAGTCAGTCAAGTCTGACTCTGCGATCCCATGGTCGGTAGCCCACCAGGCTCCTCTGTCCATGGAATTGTCCAGGCAAGAATACTGGAGTAGGTTGCCATCTCCTTTTCCAGGGGGTCTTCCTAACCCAGAGATGGAACCAGGTCTCCGAAATTGCAGGATATTCTTTACCATCTGAGCCACCAGTGCAGATATAGAACATCATTGCATAAGTATTATGGGACAGAGTTGATCTGTAAGTCTCTCTTTCCTCTCTGTTCTGTGACTGCAAGGAGATCAAACCAGTCAATCCTAAAGAAAATCAGTCCTGAATATTCATTGGAAGGACTGATGCTGAAGCTAAACTCTGTCTAATACTTTGGCCACCTGATGCGAAGAACTGACTCATTAGAAAAGACCCTGATAGGGATAAAGATTGAGGGCAGGAGAAGAAGGGGATGGCAGAGGATGAGATGGTTGGATGGCATCACTAATTCAATGGATGTGAGTTAGAACAAGCTCTGNTAAACTCTGTCTAATACTTTGGCCACCTGATGCGAAGAACTGACTCATTAGAAAAGACCCTGATAGGGATAAAGATTGAGGGCAGGAGAAGAAGGGGATGGCAGAGGATGAGATGGTTGGATGGCATCACTAATTCAATGGATGTGAGTTAGAACAAGCTCTGGGAGATGTTGATGGAAGGGGAAGCCCAGTCCACTGGGTCGCAAAAAGTCAGACATGACTGAGCGACTGAACTGAACTGAACTGAACTGAATATAATTGTTGGAAGAAAACAAATTATTAGTCTTATAGAATTTCCTATGTTCTGGATTTTTCTAATTGAACTTATTACAAAATACAGATTTGGGGGGACCATGTTCCAATCTACTGAATGAGAATTTCCAGGTAACTTTTCTTTAAAGTCCTGCGTAGAGGATTTCAATGCAACCAATCCATATAGACTGGGATTTGAGAATCATTGCCTAATAATCAGTATAACATTGCAAGTAATAACTAACATATACTTAATCCATGTGTGCCATGTACCAGGTTGAGTACTTTTTATTAATACTCTCATATACTCTTTATAGGGCTTGCCCGGTGGCTCAGTGGGGAAAGAATCTGCCTGCAATGCAGGAGACCCAGGAGTCTCAGGTTTCATCCCCAGATCAGGGAGATCCCCTGGAGGAGGGTATGGCAACCCACTCCAGTATTCTTGCCTGGAGAATCCCATGGACAAAGGAGCCTGGCAGGCTACAGTCCACAGGATCACAAAGAGCCAGACACAGCTGAAGTGAGGAGCACACACACACGCATGATATAGGTACTGTTATTATTCTCATTTTATAAATGAGGAAACTAACATTTACATGGGTCAGGTTGTGTGCTTAAGGTCACTTGGTGGCACATGAGCTTACAAAAGAGGGGAACAGATTTTCCTTTCTACTTCTAATTGCCAATTATAAACTAAGGACAAAGGACTATAGTTCGCGGTGATACTGATGCAGTTATGGGTTTGGAAACTGATGACTCTGTGATGTGTCAGCTTGACTACTCTGAACTACAGTCTTCAGAATTTCTTTTCTAGTATGCTTCCCATTAGGGTGGATGACAGATTTCTTGCAAGTCAGAGGAGGAAAGGGAAGAAGCAGCTATTTTGCAGCATAAATACACCTTCTCCCTGTTATTCAATCAAATGTAACCTAGGTGCTACTGTGAAAAGATTTTGCAATTGTAATTAAAATCTCTAGTTAGTTGACTATAAATTAGTGCAGAATGAGATTATCCTGAGTAGCCCTAATTTAATCAGTTGGAATACTTTTAAAAGAGAGCTTAATCCAGGCCCAGCTAGTTTCACTAGTGAATTTTATGAAACATTTAAAGAACTAATGCCAATGCTTTGCAAACACGTCTAAACTATAGACGAGGAGGAAGCACTTCCCAATTTACTCTATGAGGTCAATATTACTATGTTAAAACCAAAAACATCACAAGAGAAGAAAATTAGGGAGCAATATCTCATAGGAATAGAGACATAAAAATCCCCAGCAAAATACTAGCAAACTGAATCCAGGAATATGTAAAAAGAAGTATATACAATAATCAAGAGATTTATCCCAGAAATGCAAAGTTGGTATAATACCTGAAGTGAATTAATGTAATATAATTTACCTTTAGAATAAAGGACAAAACCATTTAATTATTTCACTAGATATAGGAAAAGCATTGGGTACAATTCAATGCCCCTTCGTGTTAAAAGCATTCAATAGGGTGGGAGGTGGGAGAAAGATTAAAGAGGGAGGGAACATATGTATACCTCCCTATGGTAGGAACCAACACAATATTGTAAAGCAATTATCCTTCAATCAAAAATAAATAATTTTTTCTTAAAAAAATAAACAAACCAGGAATAGAAAGGAACTTCCTCAACCTAGTAAAGAACATCTACAAAAACTCTCTTGGGAGTCCACACCTTCTTTTGTTCTTCTATTCCAAAAACTTTACTCACACCTGATTTTATGCAGAGGCCGGGGACAGTCCAATGTCTGGACCTGGGTGAGACTGTACTATAAGAGAGACTGCGAGATTCGGTTATGAGATGTTTATTTGCCTATGGATAGATGCCATATTATCCACCCTAGTCTTTATTAATAACAAAAGTGATATTTAGACTCATCCCAGCCACTAATGCCTTGGACTCTATATTATTCCTCAATTGGTTCAGAATTAAGACATGGAAGAGGGGGTGATAGCCTTTGTTCATTTTAAAGACCCCACATGACACAGGAGAAGGGATAATTTATAGACAAGTTTTAGACATGCACAATAGTAATCCCCAAAGTAATGACTAGGATCTTAGACTGTTTTTTAGAAATTGGAAAGGATCCCAGAGATTATCTAGCAGCTAGATTCTAACCCGCAGGGGTTAAGTAATATGTACAAGACTACCCAGCCATCTAGTGACATATCACAACTAGAATTCAAAATTTTTGTCCAGCCCACTATACTTTCCACCACACCCTGCTGCTTCCTTAGTATGCTGAGATAAAAAAAAATAGCACATTAGCTATTTGTTATCATCTTATCTGCTTCCCTGAAGATCAGAATTTTGTCATGAAGGAATAAATGCGCTTAAGTTAAATAACTTTCCATTAGTAATAGGGCTTATCATCAGAGGTATCACTGGAAATGAAAAATAGTACTCTAATTTTAGTTCAAGGCTGTACTCATGAGATCAGTTTTTTTTTTCCTGTCAAAATGCCAAACTGAAATAAATAGGAGAGTAGAACAGCCTGGAAATACAGCAACTGCAGCAGAGTCTGCGGCTGATATGTTAATTCAGCTGACGATCTTTGGTTCCTTTTCTAGCATGATGTCAGTGTATGTTGTGGTACTAAAATTTCCTCCTGTAAGAATAGAAGGAAATAAGTAGAATGGGGTGTCACAGCTTAACTCCAAAGCCTGTAATCTTAATTAACTATGATATGTCCTGCCTTCCCAGAGGCATAATGTGCAATGGCAAATGTTAGGACAATAAAATGAAAGTTTAGGTGAATATCTAGAAATGGTTAATTTAAGTGTTATTCATAAAAGGACTTAGCACTTGGTTATGACAGATTTCTTTAAATAATCATCTCTGCGAATTTATTGGTGGAAGCAATAGTTACGTGAAAGAAGCACATTAGATCACTGGGATGATGCCAGATCTGCTCATCAGGCCAGAATTCTTAGATTTTCTACAAACTCTACCAATAAATTTGATTTTCTAAAAAATAGATCTTTAATCCCATCTGTTTGCCATGTTGAAAAGTTATTCATTCTTTCATATATAGTTTTATGCATCTATTGAGTGTCAGGCACTGTTTTGCTGCTGCTGCTGCTAAGTCACTTCAGTCGTGTTCGACTCTGTGCGACCCCATAGACGGCAGCCCACCAGGCTCGGCCGTCCCTGGGATTCTCCAGGCAAGAACACTGGAGTGGGTTGCCATTTCCTTCTCAATGCATGAAAGTGAAAAGTGAAAGTGAAGTCACTGAGTCGTGTCCAACTCTCAGCGACCCACCTGGCTCCTCCGTCCATGGGAGTTTCCAGGCAAGAGTACTGGAGTGGGGTGCCATTGCCTTTTCCGAGGCACTGTTTTAGGCACTGGGAAAAGAATTATAAATAGAACCAAGTCCCTGATCTCACTGAGAACAGGGTACTATGAAACAATAAATATGATAAAATTCTTTGTTTGCTGTTATTAGAGGTAAGCATTAATCTATCTAATAAAGTTGCAATATTTGTGTTCTTAGAGAAGAAAAGAAAAGAAACTATGGGTAAATAAGTTTGGGAAATAATGCAACTATAGTTTCTTCTTAATGCTTCAAATTACACACTGGTTAATTAAAACCCTTAAGATATTAGACAATAATAGAAACCCTTTAACTCCATTTTTTCTGACTTATTAGACCATTTAAGCTTTTTCATTTGGGGAGAGGAAGGATAGCAATTATTAACCTTCTGTGAAATGTACCTTCCAAGGAAGCCAGTTTTAGAAAATATTGTAAGAGCTCTTTGTAGAGTTTTTGTTTTTATATATGTTCTAGGATTCTTTTTTAAAAAATTATAGTTTATATACAATACTGTATTAGTTTCACATGCAGAGCAAAATCATGCAGTTTTTCCAGATTATTTTCCATTATAGGTTATTATAAGATATTGAATGTGGTTCCCTGTGCTATACAGTAAATCCTTGTTGCTTATCTATTTTATGTATAATATTAGTTTGTAAGTTTTCTGATTTTATATCAGTTTTAGTTTTATTTTATATGGTTAAGTTTTGGAAGACAAAAATGGACCTGCACTAGCTCATATGCATAGTAATAATCAATTATATTACAACCAAATCTATTGGACTTCCTTTTTTTCTTACCTTTTCCAGGTTGGTTTAGCTCTGTAAATCACTATAACTTTGAAAAAGTAGAGCTTAGTGACTAATTATAAGATAACACCTTGTAGCCACCATCCAGGTCAAGAAATAGAACTTTTCTGGTCATCTCAGAAATCCTTTCCTGTGCCACTTGTAATTCACAGTCCCTTCTCTTCCTCCAAAACAACAACTATTCTGACTTTTATAGTGATCTCTTTCTTCCATGTCCAAAAAATATTTATTTATGTGGCTGTGCTGGGTCTTAGTTGCAGCACTTAGGATCTTCGATCTTCACTGGGGCATGCATGATCTTTCATTGCACCCCCGCCTTGGCAGTGCGGAGTCTTAGCCACTGGACCACCAGGAAAGTCCGTTTCTTGCATTCCTTTACACAATAGTGTAAAATAGTGCTGCTATTGCTGCTAAATCGCCTCAGTGAGACCCCATAGACGGCAGCCCGCCAGGCTCCCCCGTCCCTGAGACTCTCCAGGCAAGAACACTGGAGTGGGTTGCCATTTCCTTCTCTAAGGCATGAAAGTGAAAAGTGAAAGTGAAGCATCGCTCAGTCGTGTCCGACTTCTCGCGATGCCATGGACTGCAGCCCACCAGGCTCCCCCATCCATGGGATTTTCCAGGCAAGAGTACTGGAGTAGGGTGCCATTGCCTAGTCTAGTTTTTCTCATTTAAAAAGGAAAAATAAAACCCACCTTGTTATGTCTTTTTAATCTCTTTTAATCTACGGGTTCTCCCTCTATCTTTTCTTTTCCTTAATATTTTGTCTGTTATAAACTCAGTCTGTTTGACATATAATGTGTACTCAGTCACTAAGTCATGTCTGACTCTTTGTGACCCCATGGACTGTAGCCCACCAGGCTCCTCTGTCTATGGGGTTCTCTGGGCAAGAATACTGGAGTGAGTTGCCATTTCCTCCTCCAGAAGATCTTCCAGGAACTGAACCAGCAACTCCTATGTCTATTGCTTTGGCAGGCTAGTTCTTTACCACTAGCACCACTTGAGAAAGCCCACTCAATGTTTAGATTCATTAATTTGTTGAGAGTTGCAAAAAAAAAAAAAAAGATATATTTTTAAAATTTTATTTATTTTTAAATTGGAATATAATAGTTTTACAATGTTGTGTTAGTTTCTACTATATAACAAAGTGAATCAGTTATAGGTCTATATCCCCCGCCTCCCCATCCCATCCGATCCTACCCCTCCAGGTCATCACAGAGCACTGAGCTGTGCTCCCTGCGCTATATAGCAGATTGTCTAAAGGCTTGTCTTTCTCTAGTGCTTGGAAATAATCTTCTATTATTTATTTCATTCCATCCATTCTTCTTCTTTTCGGAATTCTGTAAGATGAATGTTGAACTCCTTGTATTATTCCTCCATTTGGTCAAAAGGATGATATTCTATTTCTACAATTTTTCTTTCATGTATTACTTTAGATACATGATTGTATCATGAGATGCTTTCCTTCATCTATTGATACTATTTGGTTAGCCAATGGAATGGATTTTCCAGAAAAAGGTAGGACAAATGTTTGAGTTTTCCCTTTTACTTCCCCAGTTTTTGGTAGAATGAATTGATTCTCTGTTTTTAAATTTTCAATGAGATTTAAAAAATATTATAATGAACCTAAACATATTTAAGAGATTTCAGTTTATTGCAACTCTTGCCCATTTATTTTTAAGGCTGCACAGTGTGGTATCTTAGTTCCCTGACCAGGGATTTAACACATGCCCCCTGCACTGGAAGTGTGGAGTCTTAACCACTAAACTACCAAACATTTCTCCTTCTCTCTCTCTCTCTCTTTTTTTGTATGTGCTTCAGTTTGTAGGATCCTAATTTCCCGGCCAGGGATCAAACCCGTGCCCCATTCAATGAAAGTACTGAGTCCTAACCACCAGGTTGTCAGGGAAGGTCCCAACTCTTATCCTCCCTTCCAAGGTTTCCCAGGTGGCGCTAGTGTTACCAAAGCAACAGACACAGGAGTTGCCGGTTGGATACCTGGGTCAGGAAGATCTCTTGGAGGAGGAAACGGCAACCCACTCCAGTATTCTTGCCTGGAGAATCCTGTAGACAGAGGAGCCTGGAAGGCTATAATCTACAGGGTCAAAAAGAGTCGGAGGCGACTTAGCATGCTTCCTTTTTGAAGCTCCAATTGTCTTGTGTTTGNCTTTAGGGTGGACTGGTTGGATCTTCCTGCAGTCCAAGGGACTCTCAAGAATCTTCTCCAACACCACAGTTCAAAAGCATCAATTCTTCGGCGCTCAGCTTTCTTCACAGTCCAACTCTCACATCTATACATGACCACTGGAAAAACCATAGCCTTGACTAGATGGACCCTTGTGTTACAAAGCCCTTAAAAGCTATTATCTCAATCTTTTCCTAGCTCTGTAGAGTAGATGATATTATCTCCATTTTACAGATATTAGCACAGGCTTTTAGAGGTTTTGCAACCTATTAAGGGTTGCCCAACTATTAGGTGGTAAAATGGGATGTAAACTCCTTTTCACTATTTCATTCCTCTGACTTGGGAGGAGTGACTGTTTCATTCCTCTGAATTGGGATTTTTCTCTCATCTCACCCCTGTCCTGTTTGCCAGATTACAAATAGATAACTGACTCTCCCAAGTAGTTTACTAATTAGCCTGAGATCATTGAGTCAACCCTAGCAGATCTCATTTTTTCAAAGTGGCAGAGGGTGTCTGTCCCCCAATATTAATTTCTCCCTCATTCTACAGTAATAGAATGATTAGCCAGGAAAATGGCTGTCTAGAATAAAGTTCATTTCCTAGCCTAGTTGGCACATGGGAGTGGTGGTTTAGTTGCTAAGTTGGGCCTGACTCTTTCGACCCCTTGGACTGTAGCCTGACAGGCTCCTGGTCCTTGGGACCAGGCAAGAATGCTAGAGTGGGTTGCCATTTTCTCCTTCAGGGGATTTTCCCCACCCACAGATGGAACCCATGTCTTCTGCACTGCAAGTCAGTTCTTTACCACTGAGCTACCAAGGGAGCCCCGCTGGCAGGTAGGAATAGTCATGTGATTAAGGTAGCCATGCGTGACAGCTTCTAGAAACCTTCCTTCAAATGTGTCCTTTTACCTGCTTTTGTTTGTCACTTCCTCTGTGCGGCTGCCTGCAGCAGAGATCTTCCCTGGGATAATGAGGGTTAAGCCTACACCCTAGGAATGTCATTAGGGTGGTGAGCTAAAGGGAGACTTCTGGGTCCCAAGGACATGATGGAGCAGAGGTGCTGTACGAAGCTTGTGCTGCAAAGTTCCAGACTTTTAGCAGGGAGAGAGAGAACTTCTGCCTTGTTTAAGCCAATGATACTTGCCCAATCACATCCAAATTCAGTATCCATCTGTGGAATCCTAGTTGTCTTCCTAACATCCATTTAAGCCTTCTGACCTCAGGAACCTGCCCAGCAGTTGAGTAAGATTGACCACACACCTCATATCCAGAGGGCTCATGACTGATTACCTGTCAATCTGTGTTATTTTAATGTGCAGTGGTAAGTGTGATTGGTTCAGTGATGATCACCTAAGTCAATCAATTTATGCCTTTCCCTTAGCCCCAGTGGCTGGTTCAGGCATGACACAAATATTGCGATTTTGGGGTGGTAGTGGTTTAGTTGCTAAGTTGTGTCTGACTTTTGTGACCCCTTGCGCTGTAGCCTGCTAGGCTCCTCTGTCCATGGAATTTTCCAGACAAGAATACTGGAATGAGTTGCCATTTTCTTTTCCAGAGGATCTTCCCGATCCAAGGATGGGACCCGCATCTCCTGCATTGCAGGCCAAAGTTTTTACTGCTGAGCCACCAGGTGAGAAGGATGTAATCTTAGATGTAAACACAGAAACAGGTAGATTTTGCTAAACCAGGGTGAGGATATAGCTGGCTTGTCGATGAAAGTAAACCAAGAGAAATGAAGGAAAATGGTATTTTCCTTCAGTTTGCACCAACCTAAAGCCTGCCCAACTAGTGGTCTTTTCTGGAAACTGAACCAACAAGCCCTCAGTTATATTAATTAAGCTAATTTGAATTGGATTTCCTGTTATCTGCCTCCAAAGACATCTTAACTAATATACCTTCCAATGGCTTCAGGATTATATCCTATCCAATTGTGTAAATCAACACTTCCAGGGAAGTATTTTTGACTGGAAGTCCTAATTTAACAAAATTTGTTCATATTATCGACCTTGTTCTATTTTCAAAACCTGGAAGGAAAAAAAAATCTTGAAGAATCCTTCTGCGAAGGCTGAGATGTCTGTGTTACAATACAAATGTATCCTTTCTGGAATCATTCCTTGATTTTCTTGTTGTTGTTTTTGTCTTTGTGGGGTTTTGTTTGGCCACACCCTGAAGCAGGCAGGATCTTAGTTTCCTGACCAGGGATGGAATCTGTGCCCCCTGAAGTGGAAGAGTGGAGTCTTAACCACTGGACCACCTGGGACGTTCCATCTGTGTTTTTCTTATGCTATTTCATTTCTCCACCTTTTTCTCTGTCCATTTTTCATATTATTTCTGTACTGACTCCTTTAGTTTATTTTCTCTTCTAACTCCCTAAAGATCAGCATGTTCTACTGTTTAGCCCTGGGGCCCTGATTTCATACGAAGCCTTTCTCAGAGGTGCTGCTTACTTTTATGGTTTCAAGTCATTTCTTCAGTTGTCTCTTTTTGTTTCATGCCTCTGTTTCCATCTCTACTGGGAGTCACGGAGATACTTAATGCAGTGTATCTAAAACTTAACTAAATTTTCATCTAAACCTAGCTCTCTCTAAGAAGGTGTTCTGTTTTTGCCTCTGCACCATCATACTCTGTCTCTCAATTCCACAATTTGTCGTCTTTATGTTCTACTTTCCCTTTTCTACCTCCTGTACCCTCTAATCCGGCTTCCCTGGTAGCTCAGCGGTAAAGAATCAATCTGCAGTGCAGGAGACATAAGTTCGATCCCTGGGCTGGGAAGATCCCCTGGAGAAGGAAATGGCAACCCGCTCCAGTGTTCTGGCCTGGGAAATCCCAAGGACAGAGGAGCCTGGCAGGCTATAGTCCGTGGGGTCCCAAGAGTCGGACACAGCTTATTGACTAAACTACCACTACCTCATAACTAAAGTGTAGTTTCTTCCTTTGTGATGTTTCAAGGACCACTACCTGGCACAGACCGTTATAACCTCACATCTGGATAACTAAATTTATTTTCTAACTGGTCATCCTGTCTCTATACCACCAATCTATTTTATATGTGACTTCTGAAATACTGTCTCTTGCTAAGAAGCTTTAAAGACTCCTTAGAGCCTTTATCCTGGCATTTAAGGCCTCCCATATTGGTACTTGCTTACATCAAACAACAAAGTGTGTGGTGTACTAATTTCTTCCCAACTGCCACATTTAATATCTTCTTTGCTCACATCCTTCTCCACTCTCTGAAATGCCCTCTTTCTTATCAGTTGTTTACTGTTGTTTCTCCCTTAAAGGTAAGTGCAAGTTCTGCTTCCTCAAATAAATAGGTTTTAGGGTGGTAGGATAGAGGTCCCTCTCCACTTCTTCCCTTTCTCTCCTAGAGTTAGATACATGTCAGGCTAGCCTTATAGAATGGCACCCCACTCCAGTACTCTTGCCTGGAAAATCCCATGGATGGAGGAGCCTGGTAGGCTGCAGTCCATGGGGTTGCTAAGAGTAGGACACGACTGAGCGACTTCCCTTTCACTTTTCACTTTCATGCATTGGAGAAGGAAATGGCAACCCACTCCAGTGTTCTTGCCTGGAGAATTCCAGGGACAGGGGAGCCTGGTGGCTGCCGTCTATAGGGTCGCACAGAGTCGGACACGACTGAAGCGACTTAGCAGTAGCAGCAGCAGCAGCCTTATAGAAGACATCCAGCCCTTTAGTAAACCTTCTAGCAAGTGCAGGAAACACCTACAGGATTTTTAACCATATCCCTCGATGATCTGATTATCTTATAGATACCACAACCTGAGTGCAGTCCAGTAAGTTTTCTTTTTTCTTTTTCCATCTTGAGCCTCCAGGGTTGGAAACCCCAAGGGACTTGACTAAGTCCAAAAACTGACATTTGGCACAGAAACAATGGGTTCCTGAAGTCAAGGAAAGGGAGAATGAAAAACAAAAACTTTGTAGCTATAGGAGAGGAGGTTTCTCTGATAAGGAGGTCAGGGAGGGGAGAGGTTGAGGTCTGGGTCCCATGAAAGAATTTAGGGAGTAGAAACTGATATCAGAAAACAGAGGAGTCACTCCTGTATCTCCAGTGCTTTTATTAAAGGCTGTTTTGCACATTCTTTCTATCTGTGTGAACTTGACCTGTCTCCAAATGGTAAGACTACTTGGGAACAAGTACAGTACTATCTCCTCCTTTCTAGAATATGAATATAATGTTGCAGTCAGCGTGCTGGCTGGAAAGAAACGGCACATTCAGCAGGTTTAGCCAAAGAGTGTAAGCAAGGACTGTTGTCAGAGGTGTGAGCAGAGTTAAGGGACACAACAAAATACTGGTGATGCTCCCAGGAATTAGCCACAGCTGAGAGCTGTTACCACCATAGGTCTGGAAAGGCAAGGGAAGTCAGCAGTATTACGAGAGACCCAGGGAGCTGGAACCACAGAGAGAGCCCACTTGGCAGTAGTTGCGACCAGAAAGTAACATGACCTCTGCTAGAACCCCACAGTGTTGTGGGCACTACATTCCCTTATCTACTTCCCTCCCTCCCACTATCAGGAGCTTCTCTTGGCAATTCCCAGGGGTAAGCCACAGGCTAAGGGAGTACAGGGCGTGCGGTCCTTGGAGGTCATCCTTCTAAGGTAGAGAAAGCGGGGCAGAGAAGAGCAGATAATGATTCTGTGGTGAGAGGACCAACCCAGAGCACTTTGAACACTGGAGTTAGAAGAGCGATTTCTTTCTCTTCTGAATCCCACAGCACTTACAGCTTACACCCTCAGTTCAATTTTCACCAAACATCTCCTGAGCACTTGCCATAAATAGTAGATGCTTTGGGATGAAATCAACCTGACATGGGTCCCTTAGGAGCTCAAATCTAATGGACAACTAATGGGATACTTGGAATTTGCTCTACCTTGGAGGGGAGGTGTTCAGGAGACTGCACATTTCAGATTGCAGGAGCAGAGAGATGTGTTCAGAGATGTTTTCTCTTGGGATGTGATTATGTCAGGCTCCATTTAGAATTAGAAGGTTAGTTTGGATATTGTGGCAAATCAGGTAATACCACAATGGCTTCTGCAAAAATCACCTCTGATACTGGTGGTGTGGCTCCCTGTTCCCTGCTCTTCTCTCTTTCTGTTCTTGTAACCTCACTTTTCTCTGTTTGCTAACTGCTCACCTCTTTGTATGTCTCACACAGATTCCCTGAGACAGGGTTATGTTGTATCATGGTGTACCTGTTAGAATCCTATAAACCACTTCAAAGAGCAAATATTTCCCTTATGTTTAGTCTTTAGATGAACTGTTATGTCCTGAATAGCCAGACCACATGACCCAATATGACAACTATAATGAGCATCTGTAATTCATGGCTGCCCCAAACCTTCTGATCATTCTCTCTGCATAATCACAATTCTTCACAGTAGAAATCCTGCCTTCTCAGTGTGGAACCATTTTCCTTTTCCCGCTTTCCTCCTTGTTAGGGTGCAGACATGTGGTATAAATTCTGCTAACCAGACTCAAAACTTTGTTTCTGAATGGAGTTCTGTGCGCTAAAAGGGAGGGTGCAGGGTGTGTATTTTGCCGTCGCAGATCCTAGCAAAGGTGGTTCTGGAGCTGGTGAAGGGAACTGTAGAAACTAAAGAGGAGGTGGCCAACCACAGCTGGTCTTACTGTACATCCCAGTTCCAAACAGTTTCCCTGAGGATGAAGACTTCATGGAAAGAAAAGACCATCAAAACAGTTGTTGCTACACAGCCAGAGGAAACTTCTTAAAATGCAAAGAGTCCTTCTACCTCTGCCATTGCCAAGGGAAGATGTGACTTGGCTTTTTTGCCATTCTAGGAGGAAGATGAGGAACAGTTAGAGTAGAGCCCAGTGCAGGCAGGCTCCAGTCTGCATCAGCTTATTCCCAGCTGACTCGGAGATACATTGAGCTAGTCTAGCCCAATGCAGCCTCCCTCTGATGACCCCAAGGCACATGAGCACATCTAGCCAAGATAAGAGGCAGTGCCCAGATCAGCACAGGTCAGCTCATCCCCAGGTAACCTTGAGACATATATCGAGGTCAGCTGGGGTTATCAGACCTATTCATCCCTGCCCAGTTAAAATTGGCCAGTTCCCAGATGACTCACAGATTCAACAAGACTGAACTACTCATTGAGCTGGACCATGCCTGTGTTCCCCCAGGACTCAAGGAGTAGGCTCTGCACTGAGACGCTCATATGGCCCAATACTCCTGCCCCTGAGAGCAGCATCCATCCAGCTCCCAAAAGCCCCTGAAATGCTCGCTGTGAGCCAGTAGCACATGAGAGCCTTCTGTGTCGTCAGTCATTTTACTACTCTGTGCAGGAATAGTTTGAAAATCATGCTGTTTTTGATCCCAGTTGGACTACACAGTTTTGAAATGTGAACACTTTGAAAACACCTCTTGCTTCTTCCTTAGGTTTCTTTTTCTAAATATTTATGTATTTATTTGGCTGTGTCAGGTCTTAGTTGCTACATGCAGGATCTTTGATCTTTGTTGATGGATCTTTAGCTGCGGCTGGAGAGCTCTTAGTTACAGCATGTGCGATCTAGTTCTCTGACCAGGGACCAAACCCAGGCCGCTGCATTGGGAGCACGGAGTCTTAACCCCTGCATCACCAGGGAAGTCCCTCACCTAGTTTTTAAAGATAAAGTTAGTGAAGTAAGTTGAAATTCTGCAACTGCGTCAGCACTTCTCCTTACTTTATTCAAAGGCCAGTCAGACACAAGCCAAGGAAGGGATCTGAGAATAGGGAGATTACTGTGAGCTTTGTGGGCAGGATAAGGCCTCCAAGACCTCAGAATAAAATATTTACTCAAAAAAGGGAGAGCCACTGACCAGTGTTTTACTGATTCTTCTTCTTCAGCCCCATCAAGGTCTGTGCCTGTTTCTAGCCACTAGTTTGGCTTTGGACCGAGTGATCTGGTGTGTTCTCTGCCATTTGAGGCAGCCGGCAGGGTCCTGGGAACGTGATTCTCTGTGTCACAAGGGTCCCGGAGATGCTGTACCAGGTGATGGCAGCACATGCAGGGGAATGCAGACCTGGCCCAGATGATCCTGGATTTCTGTGGGAAATGATGTACTTATATCTGTTGTCACAATTTTACTTATTATACGCTACTTTATACGAGACAGAAAAAGCTGGCCGCTGGAGTCTGTGCCCTTCTAGAAAAAGACATCTAGTTTTTGACAAGTTTAACTTAATTCAAAAAGAATTTAGAAAAGGCTACATGTTGTAGGATTCCAACCACATGACATTCTAGAAAAGGCAAAAGTACAGATACAATAAAAAGATCAGTGGTTGCCAGGGGTTGTGAAGCTAAAAGGGATGAATAAGTGGGAACACAGAGGAATTTGGGGTCTGTGAAACTATTCTCTATGAGACTATAATGAGGGATACCATTTGTCAAAGCCAAAAGAATGTACAACACTAAGACTGAAATGTACACTATGGACTCTTGGTGATGATAATGTGTCCGAGTAGGTTCATCAGTTGTGAAAAATGGACCACTTCTGTGGGGTATGGTGTTAAAGGAGGGGTATGCACACCCATGTGTGAAAGAGAACAGGGGTATATATGGTAACTTTATGTACCTTCTGCTCAAAATCGCTGTGAACCTACTCTAAAAAATAAAATTTATTAATTAAAACAGTGATCTGAAATTTACAGGAAAGTTAAAAATACAGTACAGATAACATTTTATCTTAAACCATTGGGAATATTGGAGTAGGAAACTCCAGTTTCTTCTCCAGTATTCTTGCCTGAAAAATCCCTGTCTCTTATACACATCTTCCTAGCAAAGGTGGTTCTGGAGCTGGTGAAGGGAACTGTAGAAACTAAAGAGGAGGTGGCCAACCACAGCTGGTCTTACTGTACATCCCAGTTCCAAACAGTTTCCCTGAGGATGAAGACTTCATGGAAAGAAAAGACCATCAAAACAGTTGTTGCTACACAGCCAGAGGAAACTTCTTAAAATGCAAAGAGTCCTTCTACCTCTGCCATTGCCAAGGGAAGATGTGACTTGGCTTTTTTGCCATTCTAGGAGGAAGATGAGGAACAGTTAGAGTAGAGCCCAGTGCAGGCAGGCTCCNTTGTGTAGGACATTCTATTTCATAGTCACAATACAATCACCAAAATCAGGAAATTAACATTGATAATACTAACTAATCCTGAGACCCCATTGAATTTTACCAAATGTCCCAAGAGTATCTTTTAATGCAAAATAAAGGATCCAATTCAGTGGAGGGGGAAAGAATTTAGAAGCCTTGAATCAACTTTAATGGATGCCACATTTGAGGAAAAATGATCAAAAATATAAGAGCTGGAAGTCATTAATAAAGAGCCGGAAATTTTCAACACATTTTATGAGTTTAAAGAAACTGAGAAAAGGACTCAAAGAGAGAAATGTAAACACTTAAAAGAAGTTGAGCTGATGATTGACGTTATAAGAGAGATTCAGTCTTTAGAATATGCATCAAAACATAAAATTTAAAGGAACTTCAACCAAAGCAGCCTTCAATATACACAGCAAGGGTAAGAAGCAATTTCAGAAGCACTAAAAGATGCTTTGATGAAAATTTTTATTTTTTAAGGAAACATAAAGCTGTACTCACAAGAAAGGGAAGAATAGAAAGGAAGAATGACAGACTGACCCAACAGAAGAAAAAAAAGATGAGGCAATGCTACAGTGCACGTGGAGCAAGGCTCTGGGGAGCGTGTGCTAATGATGAGCCAGCAGGCTTCTGTTCTTAAAGGCAACGTATGTTGTGGGCACTTGGAACTGGGTATGAGAAATGCTTTAGAAAATGTTCAGCTCCTAGAAGATGAATAAAAGAGATTTTTAAGAAATGGATTGATGTGAGGTAAATACTTATTTAAAGCTTTTTGAATAAAGAAGAAACCAAATGTACACAAGATTAGTGAAAGAAGGTAAGTTAATTGATGCACTTAAAGATCACGTTAAAAAAGCACTTCCCTGGTGATCCAGTGGTAAAGAATCCACCTGCCAATGCAGGGGACACAGCCTCAATCCCTGGTCCAGGAAGATTCCACATGCCTTAGGGCAACTAAGCCCATGCGCCACAACTACCAAAGCTTGTGCCTAGAGCCTGTGCTCCGAATCAAGAGAAACCACTGCTATGAGAAGCCCTCACTCGCCATGCCCTCATGCATCAGTGAAGACCCCGCGCAGCTGTAAATAAACAAGTGCATACATTTTTAAAAGAGCACATTACAAGTTGGTAAATGTGTAAGTGCCTTAAAGTTGGTGGTGGGGGGGCGGGGAAGCAGGGAAAGGGGGAAGCCAATGATCTGACTGAAACTCCAAGTTCTTCCTGAGTTGCATCAAGAAAAAGAAGTGAATTTTCACCAAACAACCAATTTAAAGAGAATTTATCCTTTGAAGATAAAGGAGAATCTTTCCAGGGCAGATGTGAAGATGAGCCATGCATGTGAAGGGCTGAACACCTATGAAATAGAAGCCAAAGTTCTTTCAGAAAAATTCAAAAGAACTGCTGGCTATTACCAATGCTAGTTTATTTTGCACTTAAGAAAGGCTTGTGTAATGGGTTGAGAGCTCTGTTGGCTGAGAGAAACTTTGATAATTTAAGAAGAGAAAATGCATGCTGTAAGATGTTTGGGAAAAGATCTTTATGTTCCCAATCTTCCAAATAGGCTGTTTGGCAGAGACTCAGGTGGATCCAGGTCCTTTATGGACCAAATACCACCCTCAAGGGGTTGTTACTTAACACAAGTTCAGGTGCCTGATGAACAGTGAAGCCAAACAGAAACATTGGTGTTTGCAGCAGAGAACTGTTTATTGCAGGGCCAATCAAGGAAAACAAGTGGCTTGTGCTCAAAAACTCTGAACTCCTTCACGGTTTTTGAGGAATTTTTAATAGGTAAAATTTGGGGTGAGGGCTGCAGGGCGTGTAGAGGGCTGCACTCTTTTCTGACTGGTTAGTGGTGAGGCAACAGGGTGGTGTTCCAGAAGCCGAGCGCTCAGCCTTAAGCCCACCCTCCTCCTGGGTGGGGGCCTTAGTTTCCCAGAAGAACTCAGAGATAATGCTCTGTATATTCCTTGTGGAGGAACCAGGACTCTGCCCCAAGGTTGCACTATTGTTTCCTAACTCCTCCTCCCTTGTTTCTGCGTTCCCTCCCTTTCCTGATTAGCAGATGTTTGAATCTGCCCTTTGGAACTCAGGGAAAGTCCAGGAGGCTGAAAGAAGTCTATTTCCTACAAAAAAGAAACAAATGAGGAGAGGGAGGGGAGGGAAGTGAACACGGAAAGGATTTTTAGTTGGGAGGGTCCCACAGGGTCGTGCTTCATTTCAGGTTCAGGATCCCAGAAAAAGGATCCATCCATCAGGCCAACTTCATCCTGAAATAGGTCCTCTTCCAGAAGCAACACAATTTTCCCTCTTTTCCTGGTGCTCCTTACAGTGAAAGATGCTTAGGATGTTTTTGGTTACCTTACCACTGAACTGGAAGACACTGACCCAGGCAGTTCCTCTCTCATCCTCCTGTCAGGAGTTAAGATGTTGCAGAAGGGACAGAATACAATTCCTGAAAATTAGGTCCCCCTCCTTCTTCTTCCCTTGGGGCTTCCTTGGTAGCTTAGCTGGTAAAAAATCTGCCTGTACCACAGGAGAAGTGAAGTAGTGAAGTGAAGTTGCTCAGTCGTGTCCGACTCTTTGCGACTGCATAGACTGGAGCCTACCAGGCTCCTCCCTCCACGGGATTCTCCAAGCAAGAGTACTGGAGTGGGTTGCCATTTCCTTCTCCAGGGGATCTTCGCAACCCAGGGATTGAACCTGGGTCTCCCGCATTCCAGGGATTGAACCTGGGTCTCCCGCATTCCAGGCAGACACTTTAACCTCTTAGCTACAGGAGACCCTTGTTCAATTCCTGGGTCGGGAAGATCACCGGAGAAGGCTACTCACTCCAGTATTCTAGGGCTTCCCTGGTGGCTCAGATGGTAAAGAACCTGACTGCAATGCAGGAGACCTGGGTTCAACTCCTAGGTTGGGAAGGTCCCCTGGAGGAGGGCATGGCAACCCACTCCAGTATTCTTGCCTGGAGAATTCCTGTGGAGAGAGGAGCCTGGTGGGCTACAGTCCATGGGGTCGCAGAGTCAGACATGACTTGAGTGATTAAGCACACACACACAGGTCCTTCTTCCCTTACTCTGGAGAGTAAGGATGAAGCTCCCCAGGAATCCTTCCCACCCTCCTCTAGGGAAGGTCCCTACTCAGCACATTCTTCACTGGCAACAAGAAAGGATTGCACACCAAGGCTCAGTCTCTAACCACACAGCTGGAAAACAAAGTGTATCATTTTCCAAGGCGATCCCTTGTCAATGAGTCTACACTTGAAGATCCAAGACTACAGCAGGTAACTTGTTCTCTCTGCTAAACTAAATTATATTTTTTCTTTTAGTTTTATTGCTACGAAGTGTTTATATTGACTACCCTGGTGGCTTATATGGTCTGGGTTTGATCCCTGGGTTGGGAAGATCCCCTGAAGGAGAGCATGGCAAGCCACTCCAGTATTCTTGCCTGGAGAATCCCATGGACATCGGAGCCTGGCAGGGTCTGTGGTCCATAGGGTTGCACAGAGTCAGACACAATTGAGCAACTAAGCACACAAGTGAGTATAAAGTGGTTCAGACGGAAGCTTGATAATGTTATAAATTCTTAGAATAATGTTTTNACACAAGTGAGTATAAAGTGGTTCAGATGGAAGCTTGATAATGTTATAAATTCTTAGAATAATGTTTTCCAGTGGTTTGTTGTTGTTCTTTGTTGTTCAGTCGCTCAGTCATGTCTGTCTCTTTGTGACCCCATGGACTGCAGCATGCCAGGCTTCCCTGTCCTGCACTATCTCCTGGAGTTTGTTCAAATTCATGTCCATAATGTTTTACAATGATACATTTTTAAATTGCAAATCTTAAAAAAATTAATTGCTTTCATTTTATAATATTTGTGGGTAGAATAATTACAACATTTTTGTTTTTGTTAATAAGTTCATTAAAATAATTTGGAAACAAATTTTTGCCTTTAAAATAATTTTATAAGTTTTTCTTTTTTTTTTTTT
>SJYA01001446.1:151307-184166 GCA_006410615.1 Neotragus moschatus | reverse complement strand
TCATTAAAATAATTTGGAAACAAATTTTTGCCTTTAAAATAATTTTATAAGTTTTTCTTTTTTTTTTTTTTAGCTATGCTGAGTCTTTGTTGAGGTATATGGGCATCTCATTGTGGTGACTTCTCTTGTTGCAGGGCACAGGCTGCTCGGGCTTCAATAGTTGCTGCAAGTGGGCTCAGTAGTTTATGGCTCTAGGGCACTAGAGCCCAGGATCGATAGTTGTGGTACACAGGTTATTTGCCCCATGGCATGTGTAATCTCCTTGAACCAGGGATCGAACCTGTGTCTGCTGCATTGGCAGGTGGATTTTTAACCACTGGACCACCAGGGAAGTCCTCTCTTGGTTTTACTATTTAACTGATTATACAATTACTGATGTAGAAAATTAATAGGACTATGATTCTTAGATTTTCTAAATGTATACTAAATGAATGTGCATCTTATTAGTAAATTGTTTTCATTTTATTTGATTTCTAGATAGTTCATCACATTTTTGTATTATTTAACAAACAACATTTTTTTTTGTTTGTTTGTTTTTTGGTCTCTCTTATAAAGTGGTTTTGAATTTTCCTGCATTTAGTTTCTCTGCTATAGCTGTTATATATTTGCTCAGAAATGAGCTTGATAGGATATAATTCACAGGATAGTGTTTTTAAATGTAATTTACTTAAAAATGACTTTCCCAAGTAAATGGTTTCCTTTCCTTCTATTTCGGGATAGTATAAGGATAACGTTTCACTTCTCTTTAACAAGTCTTCCTTCCATAACATGAATTGTTGTAGCAATCTCATATGAGATGTCTCATAACCAAAGACACTTGAAACTCATAGTTTATGTCCATATACTGAAGACTAAATTTACTCTAGTTGTGAGACTGAATAATTATTGCAAAAATGACCTAATTTCAAATTATTATTAATAAAGTGGAAAAAGAGAATTCTCTTTGTAAGACTGATATTTTAAAATAACTTTTGGTTTAGAAGAGAGTGGAATGAGAAAAAGCTGATGAAATGGTAGATGAGTCTTAGTTTCATATGTTAGTTTCTCCTCATATTCTTTAAATTGAGGAAATAAACTCTGACTTGACTCTGTGCTATTGCTTTCTCACCCTTGGCTGTAACTTCATCGTCAAAAGCCCCTAAAGGTCATTGCTAGAGCTAGCACTCAGGAGCTTGTGAGGGCCGATTGTGCCCTCTGTTTCTAATTCCACATTGTCTCTCTGAAACCATGTAACTCAGTTTAGGACTTGAACCCACCGTCTTTTAACTAAAATCACACACCTGGATTCAGGAATTAGTTAAGCTCAGATTCTTGATATCTCATCAGAGAAAGAATTCGGTGAGAAACTAAGTGATAGGTAAAAATTGTATGTGTTTAGAAACACATTCCATAGGTAGAATGTGGGCCATCTCAGACGGTGAGAGGCCTGGAAATGTGCAAGATTAGTTTTTATGGATTAGGTAATTTCATAGGCTGATGAGTGAGAGATTATTCCAACTATTTTGGGGGAAGGGGTAGAGATGTCCAGGAATTGGGCCACTGCCTAACTTTTGATCTTTGATGGTGGGCCTTGGAACTGTTATGGCACTGGTGTGTGTATCACTTAGCTTGCTGATATGTTAGAATGAGCGTATACTGAGGCTCAAGGTCTAATGGGAATCAACTTGGCCATCATCTTGGACCTATTTGGTTCTAACCAGTTTTCGTCATATTCTACGGCTATGTCCTACCCACTTCCCTCCTGTTTCATCTTCACATTAGTAGCTTGAAACTGGTCAAGGTGGGAGTATTTACACCAAGAAACAGGCTCACATTGTATGAATCAGGGCTCCCTGAAATAACTCTCCCCTACTCCCAACAACCAGTTTACCAGCGAATCCCCGGCACTATGGCAGCAATTCTTAAAACCTTACTGTGCATCAGAATCACAAATGCCACAGCTCCCCCTCCCAGAGATTCTGATTCAGTTGGTCTGGGTGGTGCCTTGGCATCCTACTCTTCAGAAACTCCCTGGGTGATTGTAATGAGTAGCCAAGGTTCAAAACAACTGCCTATAAATACTTTCAACCAGCCTTTGATCTGTTGATTGTGCCAGAGACCTTTGGATGTTTCCATAATACTTCTTTATGGAAAAATAAATCTACTTTATCAAGTTTTGAGTTCTCATCTCCTGGGACCTCTCTCTCCTAGTCAAGTAGAAGCAGTACGTGAGAAGATTGTAGAATGCCTTGCACAGAGTTACTGGCTTTTCTCAGCTAGAAATCCCTCCTGAGGATGCTTGGGTGTTACTAGCTCTCCTTCCCATCAGCTCTCTAACACCAGAGTGTGGTTACTTTATGTAGCATGTTACTTTTGATGTAAGTCCTTGGAACTAAGTCATTTTCAATAAACAGGACCTTTTTCTTTTTTTTATAAGAATTTTAAATCTTTCAGATTTAAAGTAAAAGGCTTTAATGATGAATCAGGTTTTTGTTGTTGTTGTTTAGAGCTTACTGAGGCCTCATTAGCCCTAACAATATGTTTGAAATTTATTTTGCATGAAGAACAGAGGTCAAGGGTTTGGGCACTTGGTGGGGTGACCATAGACAGTGCCTTTGCCACAGCTCCATAAAGGCTCGTAACAGAATTCTGTGGGTGTCTCTTTACGTGTGTCTCAGCTCCCTCTGCCCTCCACGGTGTTTAGTCATTGAATGATGCTGCTTCGTCATCGGTTAGTCATATATTTGTGTGCTTTGTTTGTGTACAGTTCTGGGGGTTATGGAACCAGCCAGAAAAGAAGCTGATAGGAGGACGATATAGGGATGAGAAGAGAACTTTGAAACTCTGTCTCACTGTCAATTCTATGTGTGCTTTTTTTTTTTTTCCACTTAATTTTTTTTTCTATTGCAAGATAATTGCTTTACAGTGTTATGTTGGTTTCTGCCATACGCCAACATGAATCAGCTGCAGGTATGCGCATGTCCCCTCCCTCCTGAGCTCCCCATCACTGTGGATTTTTTTTTTCCGTGGTTTTTTTTGTTTGTTTGTTTTGTTGTTTTAAAAACAGCATTACAGAGGCATTTGATCCTAGAGTTCAAATTCCAGGTGGCTTATAAATGCCTGAGTTTTGTCATTGCCTTCTCCCNGTTACTTTTGATGTAAGTCCTTGGAACTAAGTCATTTTCAATAAACAGGACCTTTTTCTTTTTTTTATAAGAATTTTAAATCTTTCAGATTTAAAGTAAAAGGCTTTAATGATGAATCAGGTTTTTGTTGTTGTTGTTTAGAGCTTACTGAGGCCTCATTAGCCCTAACAATATGTTTGAAATTTATTTTGCATGAAGAACAGAGGTCAAGGGTTTGGGCACTTGGTGGGGTGACCATAGACAGTGCCTTTGCCACAGCTCCATAAAGGCTCGTAACAGAATTCTGTGGGTGTCTCTTTACGTGTGTCTCAGCTCCCTCTGCCCTCCACGGTGTTTAGTCATTGAATGATGCTGCTTCGTCATCGGTTAGTCATATATTTGTGTGCTTTGTTTGTGTACAGTTCTGGGGGTTATGGAACCAGCCAGAAAAGAAGCTGATAGGAGGACGATATAGGGATGAGAAGAGAACTTTGAAACTCTGTCTCACTGTCAATTCTATGTGTGCTTTTTTTTTTTTTCCACTTAATTTTTTTTTCTATTGCAAGATAATTGCTTTACAGTGTTATGTTGGTTTCTGCCATACGCCAACATGAATCAGCTGCAGGTATGCGCATGTCCCCTCCCTCCTGAGCTCCCCATCACTGTGGATTTTTTTTTTCCGTGGTTTTTTTTGTTTGTTTGTTTTGTTGTTTTAAAAACAGCATTACAGAGGCATTTGATCCTAGAGTTCAAATTCCAGGTGGCTTATAAATGCCTGAGTTTTGTCATTGCCTTCTCCCTGGAAAAATAGAGCAGTAATGCCAGAGTAAGTAAAGAAAGAAATCTTAACTTCACTTTCTCCACTTAACAAAGAAGTATCATTTTTATACATTAAGACTTCTGCATGTTTCACAAACCGTGTCATAAATACTTTGGTATAGGAGGAGAAAAGAATGAACTGAAGCTTTTTTGCTTTCATCACTATTACCTATAGGCAGTAAGTTAAATGTTTTTTTTCTCAAGGATATTCTTCTCATCACAACCTCTTCTAAAGTTTTCAAGTGAAAAGTTTCCATTTACTTCTTACATTTATGGAATACATCTAAGATGCCAAAAAAAATCTGAATAATTTTACAAATACCATTTTTATTTATTTTATTTTATTGGCTGTACTGTAGGGCATGTGAGATTTTAGTTCCCCTACCAGGGATGGAACCCATGTCCCCCGCACTGGAAATGCAAAGTGTTAACCATTGGACCACCAGAGAAGTCCCTCACCATTTTGGTTTTTAAAAAGATTAGCTGTGAACCTGGAGAAGGCAATGGCAGCCCACTCCGATACTCTTGCCTGGAAAATCCCATGGACCGTGGAGCACGGTGAGCTGCAGTCCATGGGGTAGCGAAGAGTCGGACATGACTGAGCAACTTCACTTTCACACATTGAAGGAAATGGCAACCCACTCCAGTGTTCTTGCCTGGAGAATCCCAGGGACAGGGGAGCCTGGTGGGCTGCCATCTATGGGGTCGCACAGGGTCGAACATGACTGAAGTGACTTAGCAGCAGCAGCAGCAGCAGCTGTGAACCACCCATGTTTGGTTCAGATATTTTTTCTTAAATAGAATATTCTATTATGATTGAAGTCCTTCTTTGTGCCTCTATCTAACATTTTCTTCTCTCCTCCTCAGAAATAATTATGATCCTGAAGTTGTTTTGGGCCCTTCTCATCCATATCTTTATACTTTTATTGCAATTATAGCTATCCACAAACAACAGTTAGCATTGCTGTGTGTGTTTCATTTGCATATTTTTAACATTTGTGTAAATGGTAATATATAATGTGTATCCGTTTGCAACTTGCTTTTATCACTGATATAGTCTATGGGGTTGCAAACAGTCTGACATGAGCGAACCAATTTCACACTTTCACTTTTTATCACTGAACCCAGTGTTTTCTGAGAAGCACCACATTGATACACAGATCTAAATGATTGAATTCTATTACTGTTTATTCCATTATATGAAGATACTCCCATGTAGTAGTCATCTATCCCTTATTTGTGATCGTTTTTTTCTCATACCTATGAATAGGGACAAATTATATATGCAAAAAAATAGTTTACTTTTTCTTAAGTATTTGAAAACAGCTTTCTTCTTTTTCGTCCTCCCATTTCTCCTCTTCCTTTTTCATTATGTACTAGGTAGTCCTGCTCTGGTTTTAAAGTTGACTGGCAGTTTTGTCAGAATGACAGGGGATAAAAGGGAAGGGAGAGCTTGACTGGAATAAGATTTAAAATCGGCAGGCTCAGTTACTGCCTAAATGATTAAATTGTGCTTAAAAACAAATAAGAAAACCTTTATCACAAACTCATTAAAATTTTAAATAATTTTATTATTTAATATGAATAAGTTAGAAGATTCAAATAATTCATCTTTGACAATAACATACAAATTATAATCCAATACAGAATAAAACTCAACATTAATTTAATTCATCAGGCCCTCTGAAGGGAACATGTGAATCATTTCACCTTTGAGAAGACACTGGGGGAAAATGTGAGCCTTTTCAAAAGACAACAAGCAGCACTCTGATCATAAAGACAAGTTGACCACTTAGGAAAGGATCACAAAGCTATGACCATTGGAGAGGGTCATGTTGTTTAATTTGGGGGAGCTTCCCTGGTGGATCAGCGGTAAAAGAATAATCCTGCAATGCAGGAGACATGAGTTTGATCCCCGGGTCGGGAAGATCCCCTGGAGAAGGAAATGGCAACCCACTCCAGTATTCCTGCCTGGGAAATCCCATGGACAGAGGGGCCTGAGGGGCTCCAGTCCGTGGGGTCACAGAGTCCAATATGACTCAGCGACTAAAAACAACAAAAACAACAACGTGCTCTTTAATTTAGTTCCATTTACGTAAAATTGACGTTTGGCAGTTTAAATATCATTGCATTTAATGGAAAGATATTTTTACCTCTGAATATTTTTGAACATTTTGATATAATCAATAAAATTGTTCTCTTAGCCCTTTCATTCATTCACTGATTCAATAGATCAGTTTATGTCTTTAAAGAGCTCACAGAGAAGGGAAGCTCTGTACATAATAAAGCACCTTGAAATGTTTTAAGTGGAGGAGCACAAGTGGAGCAAAGTACCATGAGATCATAGATCGGGAGAATGACTAATGTTGTTTAGGGATTCAGGGAATGAGTCATAGGAGTCGTGATATTGCCGTAGGTGAATAACATGCTTGTATGAGCCACAGTACTTGCATCTTCTCTGGGCACCTGCATTGTAAGAGCAATTGCAAAAAGGTAAAAAATGAATACCAATTTTATTCATTTTATGCCTCTTAAAGGAAGAGTGGCTTAACCGATTACTTTGGAAAAACAATTTTTTTTTCCCTGTAATGTTCCAACAGGGCTTTTATCATGAGAGCACAACTTCCTCCGCAAAGCCGGAAATTAAGAATCAGATGTGCCAAGGTATAGAATAACACATATGTGGAAATATACTTAGGACATTTTGGAGAGGTAGTTAATGAACTTAAGAACAAGATTCTTACCACAACTATTAAGCACATATTGGTTTATTCAGAGAGTAGAGCTCTAGAGTTTTGCCAATACTGGAAATACAAGAAAGATAATGCCTGCAGTCAAGCACACGTAGGCCCCGAGTAGCAGGGAATGCAGGAAATCACTGAGAAAGAGAGGATTCAAACCTACACTCAGTATGTAGAGACTTGCATGCTATCATGTAGGGATTAACAGGAATTGTCTTCTCAACTAGTGGTGATTATAAAAGTCAGGTCATTAGGTAAGAAAATCAGGAAATATAGGAGCTATAGTGGGGGCAGAGGCTGGAGAAGTACAGGAGTAATCAGAGGAACAGACGGCAAAACCACAGGAGCAATGAATGGGACCTTAAGGAGCATATTATCTGAGTGTGAGAATGGGGCCCTGAGATAAGAAAACCAGAGTGGCTCTGAATAAGAGGGAGCAGTCAGGTGCCCCCATTCTTTCACAAGGCCATTATGTCACTCTGAAGGCACGCTTTGGCTTTGTTGAGAGGAGGGGCATCTAAAGAACCCAGGGATTGAACCTGGGTCTCCTGCATTGCAGGCAGATTCTTTACCGTCTGAGCCACCAGGGTAGCTCAAAGAAAGGACAAAACAAGCTCTAATACATACATGTGTTGTTGGCCACATGAGTCTTCCTGAAGGTATATAAAACATTACACATAGCCCAGCCGTTTAAAGAAGCGGTGAGGCTCAGGATTTGAAAAAATGATGGGATTCTCTATCAGAGTATGGTAAATTCTAATACAGTAGAGGGATTTGAAAAAATGATGGGATTCTCTATCAGAGTATGGTAAATTCTAATACAGTAGAGGGATGGGTCCATCCCTTCTGAATGGGTGTGTTCAGAAGAAGCCAACAACCATATACTTTTCCAAGGAAAATATCTAGTTCATTAATGTAATATTAGTATATTACTCATTGATAAGACAAATGATTTAGCAAGGAAATGCTGGTAACTGAGCTCTGTACTTTTTGCAAAGTATCTTTGATATTTCAAAGTAAGACTTGGCACTAAGAGCATAGTCATGCCTGGTGGAAAATGTCAGCAAATCCTAAAATTGCAGAATATGTTGGTGGCATTTTTTTTTAAAGAGCTCACTTTTGAGCAAAGTCAATGCCCTGGACCATTTTAGCAAGCTGATGTAACTAGGTTACTTTAGCCAGGCAGCATTTCCTTTGCTACAGCAGGTGCCTGTGAATTTGGTGTGCTAAAGCTGAGGAAGAAGGAGGACAGGCTGGCTAGTTTTGTGCTAATGCCGCAGGCTCTCCCAAAGTAAATGTCAGTGATTTGAAAATATCGTTTTCTTAAAGATTCCAAAGTATCACGAGTTCCTACTCATTTATTTAAAGAACACAGAAACGCATTCACAGATTATTTTCCCACCGGTTTTATCAGCTTCTAGTATCATTACTTTAGGATTGTTCCAGAAGCATAGCAAAACAAAATTATTTTATTATTACACTACAGTAGCGCTTGCCCCCAAAGAAGTAGGTTAGTGTGCCCCTGCCCCGCTACCGGTTTATTTTCTATACAACAATCTCCCATCCATGAATATAAATGTGTGTGTGTGTGTGTGTGTGTGTGTGTGTGTGTGTATGTGTGTGTGTGTGCATGCTAAGTTGCTTCAGTAATGTCCGACTCTTTGTGACACTATGGACTATATATATACACACACACACTCACACATATATGGGCGAAGGAAATGGCAACCCACTCCAGTATTCTTGCCTGGAGAATCCCATGGACAAAGGAGCCTGGCGGGCTAGTCCATGGGGTCGCAAAGAGTTGGACATGACTGAGCGACTCACACACATACACACACACGTGACGCTGGTGGTAAAGAATGTGATTGTTAGTGCAGGAGACATAAGAGATGTGGGTTCTGTCCCTGGGTTGGGAAGATCCCCTGAAGGAGGGCAGGGCAACCCACTCCAGTATTCTTGCCTGGAGAAGCCCATGGACAGAGGAGCTTGGTGGGCTATAGTCCATAGGGTTGCAAAAGATTCAGACATGACTGAAGTGACTTAGTATGGCACAGCATACACATATATGTACTAGGATGTTTTTAGCAATTTTCAAAATTTTTAGGAAGTCCTGCTGCTGCTGCTGCTGCTGCTGCGTCACTTCAGTCATGTCCGACTCTGTGCGGCCTCATAGATAACGTCTTAAATAGTAATACAATTTATTATTTTATATAAAAAGAAGTCTCAAGGATTATTTTAATCAGAAGTCCACTTAAGGCATCAAGGATGCAAGATACTTCCATCTTTCTGCTTTGCCCTTCTCTCATGCTGTCTGCAGCTAACATCGCTCATGATTCCAGGATGGCAGCCGCACTACCAGGCACAGTTCTAGCAGCAGAGGGCAAACTTTTTCTTCTCGTGTGTTTTTTTCTCTCTTTTCTTGTTCTTAAGTATAATTTTATTTATGAAAGTGATGCATTTCAGCAGAAAATAATGTCTTTTTACTAAAGGTAAGAAACACCTTTTCTGGATATATCTCGAGCTTCCCAGGTGTGCTAGTGGTAAAGAACCCAACTGCCACTGCAGGAGACATAGAGACTCGGGTTCAGTTCCTGGGTCAGGAAGATCCCCTGGAGGAAGGCATGGGAACCCACTCCAGTATTCTTGCCTGGAGAATCCCATGAACAGATGGAGCCTGGCGGGAGAAACCTTTTTCAGGTATATCTCCGTAAACTTCCCTTTGCATTTTCTTAGGTAGATTTGCATCACATACCCATGCCTCAACCAATTCCCGACAAAGAGTTCGGGACCACTCAAGTGATGGCTTTGCTGCAGTGTTTCTCAGCTTTGGCTTTCGGGGAGGGATAATTCTTTGCAGTGGCAGTGCTGGACTATTGTAAGCTGTTGAGTAGCATCCCTGGCCTCTCCTGTTAGATGCCGATAGCAATTCTCTCCAAGCTGTGGCAATCAGAAATATCTTCAGACGTTGTTGAATGTCCCCGGGGGACAAAATCTGTCTCCCCACTGAGAACCACTGGCTTAGGTCAGTCATTGTTCATCCCATGGATCTGGGCCCATCTCCCCTGAAACACACAGAGTGCCTAAGCCCAGGATTCTGTTAGCAAGGAAGAAAAGGGAAATTGCTATTTTATAGACAGCCACTCCAGTACTCTTGCCTGGAAAATTCCATGGGTGGAGGAGCCTGGAAGGCTGCAGTCCCTGGGGTCGCTGAGGGTCGGACGACTGAGCAACTTCACTTTCACTTTTCACTTTCCTGCACTGGAGAAGGAAATGGCAACCCACTCCAGTGTTCTTGCCTGGAGAATCCCAGGGATGGGGGGAGCCTGGTGGGCTTCCGTCTATGGGGTCGCACAGAGTCGGACACGACTGAAGTGATTTAGCAGAAGAATGAATAGTGACTCCTCCCTTCCCCTATCATTTTTTTTTCTTGCCATTTTTCAACAAACAGATCAGAGCCTTATCAAAAATATGAAAGATATAAGAATGAGTTACCTGGTATTACCCGATGAATGCTAGTTCCTGTCTAAATGCCAGGTGGGTAGTATTAATACAAATATCCTTATGTTTATATAAGGCAAATATATTAATCATATATTAATATAATGATATATATGATATATTAATATATCTGGTTAATTGGTGAATCAGAAAATTTGGTCAAAGGTAATTTGTATGGAAGCACCAAAATCACGACTGGTTGTTTGGGTTTTACAAGCTGTTCCTACTTTTGGTCATTTTCTGGTACTAAGACCTTAGGTTTTGATTTTATTCAGGTTCTACCTCTACTGTACAAGACCTTTTACTCTTATTTTTATTAATCATCCACTGATGATGAACTTATGCACCCTGAATTAACTTGTTTGGTGTGAGTAGGTATGAATATTTTAAATAATTCGACAGATATGTATTGGGTGCCTATTATTGTCAGGCATGGATTCTGTGAAGGAAAGTGACAAGGCTGAAATACTGCACAGAGAGTAACAGAAAGCTCTGAGGAGGTAACATTTCAGCCAAGATAAGGTCAGAATGGAGAGAAATTGAGGAAGGGGAAATTGCTATGGATCTTTGTGTTTGTGTTGTAGAAGCTGTCATCTGAATGTTGCTGAAAGGTCAAAGGGCACTTAACAACAATGGGCTTGTTTAAGGACGATACCTTGGAGGGAGGAAGACCTGAGACCTTGATTTGATTTTGCCTTGGCATTTGCCTAGAAGAGGTTAAAGAGGGAGGTTCACTTCCCTTTTTAAGTGTGCAGGTTACCATAAAGTTAGTTGATCTAAGGGAATTTTTTGGGAGAAGTTAAATTTATTTTCAAAATTATAAGACTCTGATGCTGGGAAAGATTGAAAGCAGGAGGCTCGGGGAAGACAGAGGATGAGGTGGTTGGACGGCATCGCTGACTAGATGGAAATGAGTTTGAGCAAGTTCCCAGAGATGGTGAAGGACAGGGAAGCCTGGCGTGCTGCAGTTCATGAGGTTGCAAAGAATTGAACATGACTTAGCAACTGAACAACAACAATAAATTACAAGATATACTCATCTTTCTTGGCAGTTTGCTGCCCTGGTCCTTCTGCTTCCCTTTAGTTGCTCTTCTGTTTATCATGAATGAGGTTCTTTCTCCTGGCTGAGTAGCCTCTGGTATCTTCTATCACCACGCTTCATCCGTGCACACCCCGGGCATAAGCTCAGTGCTTCACACATGCTCCAATGACTTCATTCAAGGAGAGGTTAACTGCATGCCTTAACCTGTGTAAACTTAAATTTTGGAAAGCACTTTCACTTTTCTCACTCGTTTGAGCTTCATGGTAATACAGTGAACTAGGAAGGGAAAATCATAATCATACCTAGGAAGCTAGTTTTGCAGTAAAGAGGGGCCTAGAGACAAAGTCCAGTTTCCTTTTGGTTTCCTCTGTCCTAAATGGAAGAAGTAGGTTGGGTTAAAGTTTAGGGTTGTGGAGGACGATCAGAACGTGTTTTTCTTTTGAGGTAGGAGTGAGCTATTGAGGAGCCATGATAGGTTCTTGGTTTTTATCTGAGTGGAGAGTCTGGGTCTATACAAACAAATCCATTGAACTGGGTCTTAATTTAATGTGATGTTTGCTTGCTGGTTTGAGATGACTAAGTTCTAATCATTGATGAAATAACCAAAGTAATACATCAATACTTTATAATATTTAGACCTTCTCAGCCGCTGTGCCCCCGAGGTCCCTTAATCTGTCAGCACTGCTTCAATCCCACAACGCCACTGTGTCACACTGGTACCCAAGCAGGCCAGGGAACTCCCTCCCAGGTGTGAGGCATTGCACTGGCTCTACTAGCTTTTTTCAAAGTTCATTCCCATTGTACAGATGGAGAAACAAAGAACTACTTGTCTCAAGTGGTTTCACTGCCTGCTACTCTGATTGTTCTCTTAGACTGCTGCTGCTGCTAAGTCGCTTCAGTCGTGTCCGACTCTGTGGGACCCCATAGACGGCAGCCCACCAGGCTCCCCCATTCCTGAAATTCTCCAGGCAAGAACACTGGAGTGGGTTGCCATTTCCTTCTCCAATGGATGAAAGTGAAAAGTGAAAGTGAAGTCGCTCAGTCATGTCTGTCTCCTAGCGACCCCATGGACTGTAGCCCACCATGGGATTTTCCAGGCAAGAGTACTGGAGTGGGGTGCCATCGCCTTCTCCTCTTTTAGACTAGTGCCATTCAAAGTGTGGCCCACTAGGCAGCTTTAGAGTCTGTCCCTGATAAGAGCAGAAATGAGAGGAAAGTTTCAGAAACTTTACTAGCAATTTGACAGAGTAACTTTATGTGTGCTGAGTTTAATAATCAAGAATTTGGGCTGTTTAAAACAACAATTTCACATTTCTAGAAGTTTTTGTCAATTATATTACATTTTACAAAATAGTTCACAGTGCATTAAATATTTAAAAAAAATCCCTGCACGACTGGTTCTCAATCAGAGACAGTTTGAAAAACACTGCATTAGACCAGACAGTCTTTAATTAGACTCTTACAATGAAGATATACTGGCCACATGGAAACCAGTATCATTTAATTTTGATATTTGTGTTTTTTGCAGTTTCAGTGTCTTTTACCCACCTGCAATTTCCAGGAACAGTACAGTGAGTGATATGGTAAGAGTTCTGGGGTCCTTGCTCAGTTTGGCTCTAACAATGAGGCAGGAGATAGATGGGCCCCAGGCTGAACAGTCTCTCCCCTGAGGAGAAAAACTCCAAAGCAGTAGGGACTCCACAAAAGGAGGATGATGGAGGAGGCTGGGGCCTTTCCAGATAGAGGACGAGTGCACGCTAAGTCACTTCAGTCGTGTCCGACTCTGTGCATCCCTGTGGACTGTGGCCCGCCAGGCTCCTCTGGCCATGGGATTCTCCAGGAAAGAACACTGGAGTAGGTTGCCATGCGCTGCTCCAGGGGATCTTCCCAAGCCAGGGATCAAACCTGCTCTCTTTACATCACTTGCATTGGCAGGGGGCGGGGGGGGGGGGGGGNGTGTCCGACTCTGTGCATCCCTGTGGACTGTGGCCCGCCAGGCTCCTCTGGCCATGGGATTCTCCAGGAAAGAACACTGGAGTAGGTTGCCATGCGCTGCTCCAGGGGATCTTCCCAAGCCAGGGATCAAACCTGCTCTCTTTACATCACTTGCATTGGCAGGGGGCGGGGGGGGGGGCGGGCGGTTTCTTTACCACCAGCGCCACCGGTAAAAGACCACATATTCCTCATTTTCAGAGTTAAAGAAAACTCCCTGCCTATATCCATGCTGAGAAAAGGCTCCTTGGAGGTCAAAAGAGAGAGGGCATCACCTCATAGTTAGTGATGTCAGCTGTCCATAAGTTTCTTGGCTAGAATTCATCATGGCTAAAAGATACAAGCACACATGGGAGGACCCTGAGAAATATCAAAAACAGACTCAGAAACAGGGAAAGCAAGATGATTGGTCAAAGGGAACCTGGAAGAAATGACCCATAAAAGTGACTGCAAACTACCATGAGGGCGCGACTTTTAAAAGTGCCAATACTCTTTCACCTAGAAATTCCATTTCTGGGTATTTATCTTAAAAAATTTACATTCATGAAAATGTCCTGTGGTTTCCTTATAATGTCATAAAGGAAATAAGTCTGAGAATGAAGAATTTGGTAAATTTTGTATGTTCAGTTAATATAATTTTACACAGCTTCTGAAGTGTTTATGAAGCTTATGTAGAACTAGGAAAAAATAGTTATAAATGCAAAAACAAAAAAGCACCCCAAACCAACAAGGATCCAAAATTGTGTCTACACTATGAGTACAACATTGTAAAATAAATGTGCATGAGAAAATGTCTAAAGGAAAATAAGCTGAATGCTGAGTACCTGTGTTAGGGTGAAGGAGTTTTTTTCTTTTATTGTTCTCATGTTTTATGATGTGGTCAAAATTATTTTTACAGTGAATACAATTATCAGTTTAAAGGCTGAGTATAAAATAGGCTTCACTGGCACTATCATTTGAAAGTATTAAGTAAAGTACCAAAAACCTCTTTTGTAGTCATCATTTACAATCCCTTACTCTTCTACAGATCACATTTTGAGACTGTCAATCTCAAAGTTTATCAAATTGCTGGTAGGTATTACTGCCTTTGAGGAGGGCATGACAACCCACGCCAGTGTTCTTTCTTGGGACTCCCATGGAGAGAGGAGCCTGGAGGGCTACAGTCCATGGGGTCACAAGAGTCAGACGCGACTGAAGCGACTTAGCATGCACGCACGCATTCCTGCCTTTATTTGTACAGAAAAGAACATAACGGACATTCCCAATCCCTTCATTTTACAAATAAGGACTCTGAAGCCCAGCTTCCCCAGCTTGGTAGCAGAAGCAAAATCTGAACCCAAGTCTACCAGGTTATCTACCAGTAATTTAACACCATTTATATAGTTCCACCTCGGAGAAGGCANGAGTCAGGCCTCGTCTCCAGTGGAGACACGCACTTCCACTTTACTCCCGAGCACTCAAATCAGAGTCAGGATTCCCGTGAAATTGTCATAAAAACCTGTGTCTTTCCCTCGAAGGGACATGGAGTGTCACACGTGCCACCGAGGTGTTAGTCTATACTCGGAATGACAGTCGAGGAAATGCAGAGAAATCAGCTTCATCTGAAGGGGCCTGACACATTTGTGGTTTTTAGGAATGATGGAACCACCAGGGAATATTTGTGGTTCTTTAGGAATGGTGGCACAACCGTGAGCGTGAATCTGGCCTTTCCTGCGCAGAGCGCCTCCTCATGAGATGCCACGGGAACTNCAGAGAAATCAGCTTCATCTGAAGGGGCCTGACACATTTGTGGTTTTTAGGAATGATGGAACCACCAGGGAATATTTGTGGTTCTTTAGGAATGGTGGCACAACCGTGAGCGTGAATCTGGCCTTTCCTGCGCAGAGCGCCTCCTCATGAGATGCCACGGGAACTTCGAGTATCCTTTCCCCTTTCTCGACGAAGCAGGGAAAGAACTTTCATTTTTGGCTGAGGAGGAGACAACGAGGCACCTCTTCAGTTGTGGCTGGACCATCTGGATTCCTCTGGAATGGTGACAGGTGTTTCGGGGACCTGCCTGAGGTGTAGCAAGGGTGTGAAGGAAGCTTTCGAAGTCTAAGTGGGGTGGTGTGATTTCCTTCGACATACTGCCTAGGAAGAAGGCCTGATCTCACCTGTAGTGGAGAATCTCCTAGTTTTTCTCGAGTTGAGGCAGTCCTTTTCTAGTTACGATGGGGACCTCTGAGATCCCCTCATTTGACGTCCACAAAATCCAGTCACCATGGGAGTTGCCAGGGTCCTCTCGACTTTGCCCTCAAGTCGCTGCCGAGTCCTAAATTCTTGTCAGGAGCTGAGGACGAAACCTGAGTTGTCCTATGCAGTGCTGACATAGATCTTGGCGTACCTCTGGTGGCCTCAGAGGGGAGTCAGCCCTCGTCTCCAGTGCAGACACGCACTGCCGCTGTCCTCCTGAGCACTCGAATCAGAGTCAGGCTTCCCATGAAGTTGTCATCAAAACTTATGGCTTTTGCTCGAAGTGACAAGGACTGTCACATGTGCCACCAAGGTGTGAGTTGATACTGGGAATGACAGTCGTGGGAATACAGAGAAATCTCGTTCATCTGAAGGGGCCTGACACTTTTGTGGTCTTTAGGAATGGTGGAAACACCAGGGAACATTTGTTGGACTTTAGGAATGGTGTCACCACCCACGGATTGCCTCTGTCCTTGACTGTGGTGTGTGCCTCCTCCTTAGATGCGACTGAAACGCTGAGAATCCGTTCCCCGTTTTTGATGAAGCAGGGAAAGGAATCTTCATTTCTGGCTGAGGAGGAGACAACGAGTCTCCTCTTCAGTTGTGATGGACCCTCGGAATTCCTCTTGAGTGGAAACACGTGTTTCGGTGAACTTCTTGAGGTGTAGCAAGGGTGTGAAGGAAGCATTCGAAGACTAAGTGGGGTGGTGTGATTTCCCTCGAGATGGCCCCTCGGAAGAAGGCCTCATCTCGCCTGGAGGGGAGAATCTTCTAGGTTTTCTCGAGTTGCCACAGGCCTTCTCGTGTTATGACAGGTACCTCTGTGATCACCTCGTTTGACATTCACAAAGTCCCGGCTCCATGGGAGTTGCCAAGGGCCTCTCGACTTTGCTCTCAAATCAATGCCAGGTCCTAAATTCTCTTCAGGAGCTGAGGCCGGAACCTGAGGTGTGCTATACAGTGCTGACATGAATCTTGGCGTTCCTCTGGAGTCCCCAAGGGGAGTCAGGCCTCGTCTCCATTGGAGACACGCACNAAGGGCCTCTCGACTTTGCTCTCAAATCAATGCCAGGTCCTAAATTCTCTTCAGGAGCTGAGGCCGGAACCTGAGGTGTGCTATACAGTGCTGACATGAATCTTGGCGTTCCTCTGGAGTCCCCAAGGGGAGTCAGGCCTCGTCTCCATTGGAGACACGCACTTCCACTTTCCTGCTGAGCATTCGAATCAGAGTCAGGCTTCCCGTGAAGTTGTCATCAAAACCTGTGGCTTATTCTCGAAGGGACAAGGAGTGTCACACGTGCCACTGAGGTTTGAATCGATACTCGGAATGACAGTCGAGGGAATGCAGAGAAATCAGGTTCATCTGAAGGGGCCTGACACATTTGCAGTCTTTAGGAATGGTGGAACCACCAGGGAATATTTGTGGGTCTTTAGGATGGTGGCATCACCCAGGAATTGCCTCTGTCCTTGACTGAGGAGCGTGCCTCCTCCTTAGATTCGACTGGAACACCGAGAATCCATTCTCCTTTTTGGATGAAGCAGGGAAAGGAACCATCATTTCTGGCTTAGGAGGAGACAACGAGGCCCCTGTTCAGTTGTGGCAAGACCCTCGGAATTCTTCTTGAGTGGAGACAGGTGTTTCGGGGAACTTCTTCAGGTGTAGCAAGGATGTTAAGGAAGCTTTCGATGTCTGAGTGGGTTGGTGTCATTTCCCTTGAGATGCCACCTCGGAAAAAGAGCTCATATCGCCTGGAGGGGAGAATCATCCAGGTTTTATCGTGTTGGGGCAGTGCTCCTCGAGTTATGATGGGGACATGTGGGATCCCCTCGTTTGACCTCCATATAGTCCAGTCTCCATGGGAGTTGCCAGGGGCCTCTCGACATTACTCTCAAGTCGGTCACGGGTCTTAAATTATCATCAGGAGCTGAGGCCCGAAACTGAGGTGTCCTCTGCAGTGCCGACATTGATCTTGGCGTTCCTATGAGGTCCCGAAAGTGGGGTCAGGCCTCGTCTCCAGTGGAGACACACACCTCCGCTTTTCTCCCGAGCACTCAAATCAGAGTCAGGTTTCCCGTGAAGTTGACATCAAAATCAGTGACTTTCCCTCGAGGTGACCAGGACTGTCACACATACCACCGAGGTGTGAGTCGATACTTGGTTTGACAGTCGAGGGAATGCAGGGAAATCAGGTTGATGTGAAGAGGCCTGACACATTTATGGTCCTTAGGAATGGTGGCACCACCCAGGGAACATTTGTGGGTCTTTAGAAATGGTGGCACAACCGTGAGCCTGCCTCTGGCCTTTCCTGTGGATTGCACCTCCTCATGAGATGCCACTGGAACGTCAGGTATCCTTTCCCCTTTCTCGACGAAGCAGGGAAAGAACCTTCATTTTTGGCTGAGGAGGAGACAACGAGGCACCACTTCAGTTGTGGTGGGACCGTCGGAATTCCTCTTGAGTTGTGACAGGTGTTTCGGGGAACTTCTTGAGGTGTAGCAAGGGTGTGAAGGAAGCTTCCGAAGTCTAAGTGGGGTGGAGTGATTTCCTTCGAGATACTGCCTCAGAAAAAGGCCTCATCTCGCCTGGAGTTGAGAGTCTCCTAGTTTTTCTCGAGTTGATGCAGTCTTTCTTGAGTTACGAAGGGGACTTCTGGGATCCTCTCGTTTCACATGCACAAAATCCAGTCACCATGGGAGTTGCCAGGGTCCTCTCGACTTTGCTCTGAAGTTGCTGCCGAGTCCTAAATTTTCGTCAGGAGCTGAGGCCGAACCCTGAGGTGTCAACTGCAGTGCTGACATGGATCTTGGCATTCCTCTGGAGTTCCCATAGGGGGGTAAGGCCTCGTCTCCAGTGGAGACACGCACTGCTGCTGTCCTCCCGAGCACTTGAATCAGAGTCAGGCTTCTCGTCAAGTTCTCATCATAACTTATGGCTTTCACTCGAAGTGACAATGACTGTCACATGTGCCACCGACTTGTGAGTCGATACTCGGAATGACAGTCGAGGGAATACAAAGAAATCTGGTACATCTGAAGGGTGCTGACACTTTTGTGGTCTTTAGGTATGGTGGAAACTCCAGGGAACATTTGTGGGTCTTTAGGAATGGTGGCACCACCCACGCATTGCCTCTGTCCTTGACTGTGTTGTGTGCCTCCTCCTTAGATGCGACTGAAACACCGAGAATCCGTTCCCCATTTTTGAAGAGGCTGGGAAAGGAGCCTTCATTTCTGGCTGAGGAGGAGAAAACGAGGCTCCTCTTCAGTTGTGACGGGACCCTCGGAATTCCTCTTGAGTGGAGACAGGTGTTTCGGGGAACTACTTGAGTTGTAGCAAGGGTGTGAAGGAAGCTTTTGAAGTCTAAGTGGGGTGGTGTGATTTCCCTCGAGATGCCCCCTCGAAAAAAGGCCTCATCTCGCCTGGAGGGGAGAATCTTTTAGGTTTTCTCCAGTTGCGGCAGTCCTTCACGAGTTAAGAATGGGACCTCTGGGATCCCCTCGTTTGACCTGCAAAAAGTCCAGTCTCCATGGGAGTTGCCCGGGGCCCTTCGACATTGCTCTCAAATCAGTGCCGGGTCCTCAATTCTCCTCAGGAGCTGAAGCCGGAACCTGAGGTGTGCTATACAGTGCTGACATGGATCTTGGTGTTCCTCTGGAGTCCACATAGGGGAGTCAGGCCTCGTCTCCAGTGGAGACACGCCCTTCGACTTTCCTCCCGAGCACTCGAATCAGAGTCAGGCTTCCCGTGAAGTTGTCATCAAACGTGTGGCTTTCCCTCGATGGTACAGGAATGTCACACGTGCCACCAAGGTGTGAGTCGATACTCGGAATGACAGTCGAGGGAATGCAAAGAAATCAGGTTCATCTGAAGGGGCCTGACACATTTGTGGTCTTTAGGAATGGTGGAACCACCAGGGAATATTTGTGGGTCTTTAGGATGGTGGCACCACCCACGAATTGCCTCTGTCCCTGACTGTGGAGCGCACCTCCTCCTTAGATTCGACTGGAACGCCGAGAATCCGTTCTCCTTTTTGGACGAAGCAGGGAAAGGAACCTTCATTTAAGGCTGAGGAGGAGGCAACGATGCCCCTCTTCAGTTGTGGCAGGACCATCGGAATTCCTCTTTAGTGAAGACAGGTGTTTCGGGGAACTTCTTGAGGTGTAGTAAGTGTGTGAAATAAGCTTTCGAAGTCTAAGTGGGGTGGTGTGATTTCCCTCGAGATGCCACCTCGTAAAAAGGGCTCATCTCGCCTGGAGGGGAGAATCATCCAGGTTTTCTCTAGTAGGGGCAGTTCTTCTCGAGTTATGACGGGGGACTCTAGGATCCCCTCGTTTGACCTGCACCAAGTCCAGTCTCCATAAGAGTTGCCAGGTGCCTCTCGACATTGCTCTTAAGTCGGTCCCAGGTCCTAAATTATCATCAGAAGCTGAGGCCACAACCTGAGGTGTCCTCTGCAGTGCTGAATGGATCTTGTCATTCCTCTGAGGTCTCGAGAGGGGGGTCAGGCCTCCTGTCCAGTGAGACACGCACCTTCGCTTTCCTCCCAAGCACTCGAATCAGAGTCAGGCTTCCCGTGAAGGTGACATCAAAATCAGTGGCTTTCCCTCGAAGGGACAGGACTGTCACATATGTGACCGATGTGTGAGTCGATACTCGGGTTTACAGTCGAGGGAATGCAGGGAAATCAGGTTCATGTGAAGGGGCCTGACACATTTATGGTCTTTAGGAATGGTGGCACCACCCAGGGAACATTTGTGGGTCTTTAGGAATGGTGGCACAACCGTGAGCATGGCTCTGGCCTTTCCTGTGCAGAGCACCTCCTCATGAGATGCCACTGGAACGTCGAGTATTCTTTCCCCTTTTTCAACGAAGCAGAGAAAGAGCCTTCATTTTTGGCTGAGGAGGAGAAAACAAGGCACCTCTTCAGTTTTGGCGGGACTGTCGGGATTCCTCTTGAGTGGTGACAGGTTTTTCTGGGAACTTCTTGAGGTGTAGCAAGGTGTGAAGGAAGCTTTCGAAGTCTAAGTGGGGTGGTGTGATTTCCTTCGAGATACTGCCTCGGAAGAAGGCCTCATATCGCCTGGAGTGGAGAATCTCTTAGTTTTTCTCGAGTTGAGGCAGTCCTTCTCGAATTACGACAGAGACCTCTGGGATCTCCTCGTTTGACGTCCACAAAATCCAGTCACCATGGGAGTTGTCAGGGTCCACTCGACTTTGCTCTCAAGTCGCTGCCGAGTCGTAAATTCTCGTCAGGTGCTGAGGCCGGAACTTGAGGTGTGCTATAAAATGCTGACATGGATCTTGGCGTTCCTCTGGAGTACCCAGAGGGGAGTCAGTCCTCGTCTCCAGTGGAGACATGCACTGCCGCTGGCCTCCCGAGCACTCGAATCAGAGTCAGGCTTCCCGTGAGGTTTTCATCATAATTTTTGGCTTTCCATCGAAGCGACAAGGACTGTCACATGTGCCACCGGCATGTGAGTCGATACTCGGAATGAAAGTCGAGGGAATGCAGACAAATCTGGTTCATCTGAAGGGGGCTGACACTTTTGTGGTCTTGAGGAATGGTGGAACCACCAGGGAACATTTGTGGGTGTTTAGGAATGCTGGGACCACCCACAGATTGCCTCTTTCCTTGATTGTGGTGTGTGCCTCCTCCTTAGATCCGGCTGAAACGCCGAGAATCCGTTCCACATTGATGACGAAACAGGGAAAGGAACCTTCATTTCTAGCTGGGGAGGAGACAATGAGGCTCCTCTTCAGTTGTGGCGGGACCCTCGGAATTCCTCTTGAGTGGAGACAGGTGTTTCGGGGAACTTCTTGAGGTGTAGCAAGGGTGTGAAGGAAGCTTTCGAAGTCTAAGTGGGGTGGTGTGATTTCCCACGAAATGCCCCCTCAGAAAAAGGCCTCATCTCGCCTGGAGGGGAGAATCTTCTAGGTTCTCTTGAGTTTCAGCAGTCCTTCTCGAGTTATGACGGGAACCTCTGGGATCCCCTCGTTTGACCTCCACAAAATCCAGTCTCAATTGGAGTTGCCAGGAGCCTCTCGACATTGCTCTCAAATCAGGGCCGGGTGCTAAATTCTCTTCAGGAGCTGAGGCCGGAACCTGCGTTGTCCTCTGCAGTGCTGACATGGATCTTTGCGTTCCTCTGAGGTCCCGAGAGGGGGATCAGGCCTTGTCTCCAGTGGAAACACGCACCTCCGCTTTCCTCCCAAGCACTTGTGTCAGAGTCAGGCTTCCCGTGAAGTTGACATCCAAAGCAGTGGCTTTCCTTGGAAGTGACAAAGACTGTCACACATGCCACCGAGGTGTGAATTGATCCTCGGGTTGACAGTCGAGGGAATGCAGGGAAATCAGGTTCATGTGAAGGGGCCTGACACATTTATGGTCTTTAGGAATGGTGGAACCACCCAGGGAACATTTGTGGGTCTTTAGGAATGGTGGCACCACCGTGAGCGTGCCTCTGGCCTTTCCTGTGGATTGCACCTCCTCATGAGATGCCACTGGAACGTCAGGTATCCTTTCCCCTTTCTCGACGAAGCAGGGAAAGAACCTTCATTTTTGGCTGAGGAGGAGACAACGAGGCACCACTTCAGTTGTGGTGGGACCGTCGGGATTCCTCTTGAGTCGTGACAGGTGTTTCGGGGAACTTCTTGAGGTGTAGCAAGGGTCTGAAGGAAGCTTTCGAAGTCTAAATGGGGTGGTGTGATTTTTTTCGAGATACTGCCTCGGAAGAAGGACTCATCTCGCCTGGAATGGAGAATCTCCTAGTTTTTCTCGAGTTGAGGCAGTCCTTCTCGAGTTACGACGGGGACCTCTGGGATCCCCTCGTTTGACATCCACAAAATCCAGTCACCATTGGAGTTGCCAGGGTCCTCTCGACTTTGCTCTCATGTCGCTGCCGAGTCCTAAATTCTCGTCAGGAGTTGAGGTCGAAACCTGAGTTGTCCTCTGCAGTGCTGACGTGGATCTTGGTGTTCCTCTGGAGTCCCCAGAGTCGAGTCAAGCCTCGTATCCAGTGGAGACACACACTTCTGCTGTCCTCCCGAGCACTCCAATCAGAGTCAGCTTCTCGTGAAGTTGTCATCATAACTTATGGCTTTCCCTCGAAGTGACCAGGACTGTCACATGTGCCACCGACTTGTGAGTCGATACTCGGAATGACAGTCGAGGGAATGCAGAGAAATCTGGTTCATTTGAAGGGGGCTGACNCATTGTTACACAGTTCAATATAAGACGCATTTGATTTAGGAAAATCTCAATAAGAAGGATTTTTTTTTTTTTGGTGGGAGTGGATGGTGGGTGTTTGATCTAAATGCTTTTCAGAGAGCTTAGCTCGTAGTTTGATGGCTTGTGATTGGAATTGCTGAAAAAGAACCAATTTGAGTGCTGATGATTTCCTTACTCTTTCTTGCTACACAGTTCTGAAATAATTTATCTGCCCATTTGCTTTTTTGTTGTTAAGCGAGTGACTTGGAAGAGGCACCTTTTAAGTCAACTTTTTCTTTTGTAAAAAGGAAAGGAGGAGGCCTGAATTAATCCAATATTATTGTTAAATAATAATTACTTGGGGATTTAATTTATCCAGGTTGTCCCTACCCGTGGATAATTGAGGGTTTCCTGCGGTTATAGCTCACCAAAAAAGCTTTTTCTTGTTTTCCTCTAAGACTGGGTGTAACAGTAAAATAACATATACCAGGAACTGCTTGCCTGGACAAGTAACTAAAATTTTGTCTGTAGTGCTTGCAAATATGAAACTACAGAATTTTTAAAAATGCCTTGTCTGTAAATACCGCTTTTCTTCTGAAGCTTTCCAAAGAGATCAGGCTAGAAAAGGAGCTAGACCTGCTGTTACTAGCTTCAAGTATTGCAGCATATCAATGCTTTTGCTCATCATTTCTTCCTCTATAAAACCATTTAAATGGAATCTGGCTTGAGAGGTAGATGGCTAAAACTGAAGCATAATTGCAATTTAGTGCCTTCAGCTGGAAGCTAGGATGGGAGTCTTCAGTCCCTCCCCATTGACCTTGACTTATTAGGAGTTTTCAGTTGTTAATACTTCTCTTATTTGTTCTTTAAAAGTGATTGAAAAGGTATTGCATCCTTAGATTTTGCATGAACATGCTGGTGGAGGTTGTGCTGTGTGTCTTTGTTTACACAGAAAATGAAAGCAGAAATTTACCCTTGTTAATTACTATTACATTTGACTAGAAGTGTATAAAACAAGATGTTCTTGTAAATCTCATTGTAATACCACACTTTGGACATTCTACAGCATTGTGTGTACTATTTGAAAATTACAATGTACATATTTTAAAACATTAGGAATTGTGTGGTGACAGTGTTAAGGCTCTGAAGACATAATTTGGTTTTTTTGGATCCTCAAGACTGATAAGTACCAAATTAACAATGAAATTGCTGATTTCTGGAGTGTTAACCAAGCTACTCTTTAAAATTAAATGATCATGACAAGATATTATGTAATGGAGTTGAAGGAGGTACAAAAAGAACACTTTAATATATCTTTTCCAATGAGCCTTTCTGGGGGAGGCCACATGAATGTGTGTAAATTAAATGTACTAGTGCTCATGGGAAGGGGTGAAAGTCAAACTTTGTGTAAGTTGAAAGACACATAAATGATGATAATAAAATAGCTTCTCCTTGGCAGTGCATCCCCCCCCNGAGTTGAAGGAGGTACAAAAAGAACACTTTAATATATCTTTTCCAATGAGCCTTTCTGGGGGAGGCCACATGAATGTGTGTAAATTAAATGTACTAGTGCTCATGGGAAGGGGTGAAAGTCAAACTTTGTGTAAGTTGAAAGACACATAAATGATGATAATAAAATAGCTTCTCCTTGGCAGTGCATCCCCCCCCATTGTGTTTAGCAGTTTATTAATTTTTTTTAATGGAAAATGAGTTGATATTCTGAATAAAGGTCTTCATGTATTCTGATATGACTGAGAGACAATGAAAACTATAAAAAAAAACAGCTTTGAATAGTTGTATAACTAAACCAGCCATAACACATAAACATTTTTACAGTTTGTTTCTACTTTGGGCAGGTTATTTTTCACCCAGGCCTTGCAGTTTTGGGACTAGGGAGCAGTTTTTACTTCTTATAAATGGAAATTTATTTGAAACCAGTATTATTTTGTTATTTTATCCAGTTGCTGTATTTAGGGGACTAAGTTAGCCAATCATTAGTGATACAGCATCTCTCTGACAGATAAAAGCAAATATAAACAATATAAGTACTAGAAACTCTTTAGGACATGTTTATTGGATCAATTATTCTACATAGAATTAAAATTCTTATACATATTTTTTATTTCATTTTCTAATAAATTTATGCTCAGCCAGTTTAATTTGTGGAATTTTGATACTCGTTGGGGAGAGAACATACTAATGGTTAGAGACATCATTCAGTGTTATCTTCCAAAATTTGCAGCTGTTTAGAACCAGACACTTGAGAGAAGCTACTATGGTAGAATGAATGCCTTCCTTGTTAGGTCATGTGTGACAAAGGCAAAATTCAGCAAGTGCATAATCTGCAGTCCTTTGGAAGCAACAATAACAAAAAAGAGCAAATGAACTCCAAATGCATTTAGGTCATTGGAAATTGAATTCCTGTCAATTCTTACCCATGCATAATTTATCTTCCCCCCCTTTCGTTCATGTTTATGGTACTTTGAAGCTGATGAACATACTGTATTATCTGGGGGAAAGCATTAATGATTTAAATGTAGGTGTTTCTTAAAGTCAATCGAAAGAGTTTGTCAGCCTTTTGTTTCTAGGTCCATCTTCTAGTTTGCTTTCCACAGAAGAGGCTCCAGATCTTCCCTTTTTAAATGTTCAGCTCTGGAAACAGCACAAACATTTTTCAACCCTCAACACAATGTAGATTTAAATGTGAAACTAAGCTCTGTTTTATGTATCATGTTATTATCAAGCATGGGTTTTACTCCTACAGCAAGCATGTTTGGGTACTCTCTGCCAGGTCCTCAGCCAGGGACTGTGACCTTTGTTTTACAGTCTGTTGCTGTGGAGGGCCATGAGTCTGAAGGGCAAGAATTGGACCAAGAGGATGAACCATTTATGGTAACACAGATTGGTCACAGGTTTAGAATGAGAAACAGATTATTTTATCCCAAGACAGACAAAGGGGTTAGGCTCCACAAATTTGGATTGTTCTAGAATGAAGGGAGCATAGTGAGTATGCATTTTCTTTCAGGCAACAAGTACTCAAGACTAGAACTAGCCTGTGTAGTCTGTCTAAGACTAGAGATAGATCTAGAGAGAAGAGGAATAATCCAGACATCCCTCTAGAGGAATGTATATACCTTCTTTTTTCTTCTTAAGATCAGTCCTTTAATTGACTAACTTCTGAAATAATGTGAGCCTCTCACAGCCTCATTTCCACTCACTCTGCTTTTTTCCCCCATCATTTTATCACGAGAATTTCAATCACAGAAAAGTCGCAAGAATTGTTTATACATTGAATACCTAAATATCCTAGATTTTGTAATTCTTATTTTGCTATATTTACTTTATCTGTCCATCCATTCTGACTTCTCTGTCAGTGTATTTTATCAACCCATCTCATGTTTTGGTTGTATTTCAGAGTAAGCATACTTTACCCTTTTCTTGAGCATTCCTATCATGAACTATTTATTTTGTAAATAAACAAGTAGTTTAACTTATCCCTTAGTTTGAACAAGTTCATACATCTCTTTAACTCTGTCAAGATATAGAACATCACCATCCCTGCAGAAAGTTTCTTTGTGCGTCTTCCAAGTCAATTTAGTTAAAATTTTAAATCCTGCAATCTTAACTCCACCCATCTGAAACTACCTGTTGAAAGGGCCTATTTGTTAGCAGCGAATGTGGCATTATGCTGGGGGTTCAGAATATAAAGAAATAAAGAACACAGCCCCTGCTCTATTGAAGCTTATAATTTAGTTTGGATTTTAGTTTGGTGTCTGATAAATAAATGTTCCATGAATTCAGAGGAGGCAACTTCGACTGCTGTGAAAGCTTTTTAGGTGTGGGTCTTGGATTAGACTTTTATTTTAGGACCTAAAAAAGATTTTTTTTTTTTTTTTAAAGAAGACTGAATAACAGTTGTGATATTAAAAAAAAAAAGAAAGAAGGACTTCCTTGGTGGTCCAGTGGTTAAGAATCTGCCTACTAATGCATGGGTTCAGTTGCTAGTCCAAGAAGATTCCACATGTGCGGCAACTAAGCCCTGACTATTGAAGCCTGTGCACCTAGAACCTGTGCTCTGTAACAAGAGAAGCCACTGCAGTGAGAAGCCTGATCGCAACTAGAGAAAGCCCACAGGCAACAGTGAAGACCCAGGACAGCCATCAGTAAAGAAAGAAAAATAAACGGTATAAAGGAACTGTAGCACACAAGGGGCCCAATTTTGGAGAGAGTTTGAGCATTATTTTTTTATACAGGATAATCTTTGAGAAAGGAAGTAATAGGAAGAATGGATCTTAACCCAGTTTGTCAGTTTTGGTTCTTGTCTCTTATTTCTCCTGATTTATCAGCTCTGCTGGCAATTCTTTCTCCTCTAGATCCAAACTATCTAAACCTCTTTTTTTTTTAATTGAAGTATAGTTGCTATACAATATTATGTAAGTTATAACGTATACATTTGTATGCAATAGTGTACCACATAAGGATTGAATCACAGTGTTTTGGGGTGGGGGCCATGCTGCACAACATGTGGGGTCTTAGTTCCCTGGCCAGGGAGTGAACTCGCTCCTCTTGCATTGGGAGTGTGGTCTTAACCACTGGACTGCCAGGCAAGTCCTACAATTTTTAAAGGCTATACACACTTATAGTTAGTATAAAATATTGGCTATACTCGCTGTGTTGTATAGTATATCCTTGTAGCTTGTTTTTTACCTGATAGTTTGTACCTCACACGTCTCTACCGCTGTGCATCCTCCTCACCCTCCACAACTTCGGACCACTAGTTTGTTCTCGAGATCTGTGAGTCTGTCTAAAGCGCTGTTGTTAGTTCTATATTGTGCTCCTTGTAATCTGGCCGGTAGCCTTTTAGGCTTTTCAGTTATAATGCTTTTCAGGTCAAGCCTGTGTCTTTATCCATAAGCTGTTAATTCTTGATAGGTTTCTAACTGCTAATAGGATGGTGCCCTTTTTTTTTTTTTTTTTTTAAATTTATTTGTCTGTGTTGGATCTTAGTTGTACATGCAGGATCCTTGTTGTGGCACATGGACTTAGTTGTTCCATGGCATGCAGGATCTTAGTTCCCTGACCAGGACTCAAACCCATATCCCTTGCATTGCAAAGTGGATTCTTAACCACTGGACCACCAGGAAAGTCCTAGGATGGTGCTTTTTTTTTTTTGTTACTTCCCTGTTTCAGTTCAATTCCGTTCAGTCTCAGTCGTGTCCAACTCTTTGCGACCCCATGAATCGCAGCACGCCAGGCCTCCCTGTCCATCACCAACTCCCGGAGTTCACTCAGACTCATGTGAATGCCATCCAGCCATCTCATCCTCTGTCGTCCCCTTCTCCTGCCCCTAATCCCTCCCAGCATCAAGAGTCTTTTCCAGTGAGTGAACTCTTCGCATGAGGTGGCCAAAGTACTGGAGTTTCAGCTTCAGCATCATTCCTTCCAGAGAAATCCCAGGGCTGATCTCCTTCAGAATGGACTGGCTTTGTACTTATTTTACAAGAATCTGTAGCAGGAGCATCTGCTGTAAGTAGTTGTAGCAAATGGAATTTATTAAGAAAGAGGTAAACTTTGAGTAGGATGAGTGAACATATTAGACTGAGTTTCTTGGAACAAACCCCACAAGGACATTATAGAACTTGCCTGAGAAGGGGCTACAGCCATTATGGGCTGTGTTGTTGAATCGGAAAGCTGATTCATATGTGGCAGAAGTTTTAACTTCTTTGGGCAAGAATATCATTACATGTTACTTTTCACTCTCTATATCTTAAGTGATCTGCTTGGCCACACTTTGGTCTTATGTGAAACCTTTGCTTCAAGGGCATCTGAAAAATGTAGTTTTTAGCTGTCCAGCCTCTGTAAAACAGTACGTCCATGTGAGAATAGATCAAAGTAAGTATTGAATGAGTCTCCATCAGGAAGCTTCCACAAGCCTCTTGTCTTTATCCATCAGAGGGCAGACAGAATGAAAACCACAATCACAGAAAACTAACCAACTGATCACATGAATCACAGCCTTGTCTAGGTCAATGAAACTATGACCCATGCCATGTAGGGCCACCCAAGACAGACGGGTCATGGTGCAAAGTTCTGACAAAACGTGGTCCACTGGTGGAGGGAATGGAAAACTACTTCAGTATTCTTTCCTTGAGAACCCCATGAACAGTATGAAAAGGCAGAAAGATATGACACTGAAAGATGAACTCTCCAGGTTGGTAGATGCCCAGTATGCTGCAGGAGAAGAATGGAGAAATAACTCCAGAAAGAATGAAGAGATGGAGCTAAAGTGAAAACAGCACCCAATTGTGGATGTGACTGGTGATGGAAGTTAAGTCCAATGTTGTAAAGAACAATATTGCATAGGAAACTGGAATGTTAGGTCCATGAATCAAGGTAAATTGGAAGTGATCAGACAGGAGATGGCAAGAGTGAACATCAACATTTTAGCAATCAGGGAACCAAAATGGACCGGAATGGGTGAATTTAATTCAGATGACCATTATATCTACTACTGCGGGCAAGAATCCTTTAGAAGAAATGGAGTAGCCATCATAGTCAACAGAGTCCAAAATGCAGTACTTGGGTGCAAGCTCAAAAACGACGGAATGATCTCTGTTTCCAAGGGAAACCATTCAATATCACAGTAATCCAAGTCTGTACCCCAACCACTAATGCTGAAGAAGCTGAAGCTGAATGGTCTGTGATGACCTATAAGACCTTCTAGAACTAACACCAAAAAAAGATGTCCTTTTCATCATAGGGGGCTGAAATGTAAAAGTAGGAAGTCAAGAGATACCTGGAGTAACCTAGGTAAATTTGGCCTTGGAGTACACAGTGAAGCAAGGCAAAGGCTAATAGAGTTTTGCCAAGAGAATGCACCAGTCATAGCAAACACCCTCTTTCCAACAACACAAGAGAAGACTCTACACATGGAAATCACCAGATGGCCAACACCGAAATCAGATTGATTATATTCATTGCAGCCAAAGATGGAGAAGCTCTATAGAGTCAGCAAAAACAAGACCAGGAGCTGACTGTGGCTTAGATCATGAACTCCTTATTGCCAAATTCAGACTTAAATTGAAGAAAGTAGGGAAAACCATTAGACCATTCAGGGATGACTTAAATCAAATCCCTTATGATTATACAGTGGAAGTGAGAAATAGATTTAAGGGACTAGATCTGATAGAGTGCTTGATGAACTATGGATGGAGATTCATGACATTGTACAGGAGGCAGTGATCAAGATCATCCCCATGGGAAAGAAATGCAAAAAAAACAAAATGGCTGTCTGCGGAGGCCTTACAAATATCTGTGAAAAGAAAAGAAGCAAAAAGCAAAGGAGAAAAGGAAAGATATACCCTTTTGAATGCAGAGTTCCTTCTTCAGTGGTCAATGCAAAGAAATAGAGGAAAACAACAGAATGGGAATGACTAGAGATATCTTCAAGAAAATTAGATACCAAGGGAACATTTCATGCAAAGATGGGCTCAGTAAAGGACAGAAATGGTATGGACCTAACAGAAGCAGAACATATTAAGAAGAGGTGGCAAGAATACACTGAAGAACTGTACAAAAAGATTATCACGACCAGATAATCACGATGGTGTGCTCACTCACCTAGAGCCAGACATCTGGAATGTGAAGTCAAGTGGGCCTTAGGAAGTATCACTGTGAACAAAGCTAGTGGAGGTGATGGAATTCCAGTGGAGCTATTTCAAATCCTAAAAAATGATGCTGTGAAAGTGCTGCACTGAATATATCAGCATATTTGGAAAACTCAGCAGTGGCCACAGGACTGGAAAAGGTCAGTTTTTATTCCAATCCCAAAGAAAGGCATGCCAAAGAATGCTCAAACTACCGCACAATTGCATTCATCTCACATGCTAGTAAAGTAATGCTCAAAATTCTCCAAGCCAGGTTTCAGCAACATGTGAACCGTGAACTTCCAGATATTCAAGCTGGTTTTAGAAAAGGCAGAGGAACCAGAGATCAAATTGCCAACATCCACTGGATCATAAAAAAAAATTATATTAAATAATTAATAACATAAAAATTGCCTATCTGAAGCTCTGAAATTACTCTTGGGATTACCATAGGAAATTAGCTGGAGTTTCTGAAGATGATTTTGAGTTTGGTAAGGAAGTCTCAGTGGACACATTTGCTCTATTGTCCAGGAACCGAGAGAGACAAACTTGTTTCCTAAGTAGGGCAAGAGATTTTATTTCAAGTTCAGTTATCAGAATTATTCTCTGGAGCCTCTTGGTACTTTCTACGTACCACTTCAGCCCTTGGGGATAAGTTTCTGTGGTTCAGGCTCTCTTCTAGTTGAAGATCTATACAATCATCATAGTAGTCTAGCTTATTTGGGATGCTATGAAGACTGTGAAAATGGATCCTGAAAATAAATGCATAGAAAGTCTATCGACTTATATTTTAGGAATCATATCTTTCATTTGACATTTTCTTTGCCCATGTTTTATAAAACATTCCATGGTTATCTTGATAAAATAGTTAAATACCACCATTTTTAACTTGTGGAATTTCAAGTCCTATGTAGTTATTCATTTACTTTAAAAAAGGGAGCATGTTTTATATGCCAGGCATTATGTACAGTGCATTAGTTAACTTCTGTCACTTTTTCTCTCAGCACAATTTGCAGACCTATATATTCTTTGGCAAGTACTAGTCTTAAATTTAAGAATTTATCCTTTTTTCTTTTTTTTTTTTTAAAAAATATCTCTTTTTATGTATTTATTTGTCTGTACCAGATCTTAGTTGCAACCTGCGGGATCTTTGATCTTCATTGCAGAATGTGGGATCTTTAGTTGCAGCATGTGAACTCTTAGTTGGGCCATGTACGATCTAGTTCTCTGACCAGGGATCAAACCGGGGTCCCCTGCATTGGGAGCATGGAGTCTTAACCACTGGACCACCAGGGAAGTCCCAATCCTTATGTCTTTTTATTGTTTATCTTAACATCTTGTGTATTTTCCCCTTTATGGCAAATATCATTAATAAAATTGATTATTAAAAGTCCAAGTAAATACTAACTTTTCTGGGAAATTCACATTTTTGTTGTTTAAGTAGGAGGTTGTGTGTGCGTGTGCGCTCAGTCATGTCCGACTTTTTGCGACCCCATGGACTGTAGCCGGCCAGGCTCCTTTGTCTGTGGAGTTTTCCAGGCAAGAATACTGTAGTAGATTGCTGTTTCTTACTCCAGGGGATCTTCCTGACCCCGGGAGTGAACCCACATCTCTTGCATTGGCAGGCAGATTCTTTACCCTTGAGCCGCCAGGGAATCCCATTTATTTTCTTACTTTTGGCTGCGCTGGGTCTTCATTGTTGTGCTCTGGCTTTTTCTAACTGTAGTGAGTGGTAGCTGCTCTTCCATGTGTTTTGCAGGCTTCTTGTTATGGTGGCTTCTCTTGTTGCAAAGCACAGGCTCTAGGCTCTTGGGCTTCAGGAGTTACAGCACTTGGGCTCAGTAGTTGTGGCACACCGGCTTAGTTCCTCTGTTGCATGGGAAATCTTCCTGAACCAGCACCAGGGATCGAACTCTTGTTTCCCACATTGGCAAGCAGATTCTAGTCCACTGCACCACCAGGAGGGTCCAGGATTTGCACGTAGAGTAGGGCATAAGGTTAAAGTGTGCTACTTTTTTTTTCTTGCTCTTCTGTTTTTTCTTGCGTACATTCCTGAATATGTAGAAGCATATTTCAACTAATCTTAAAGTGTCCTTTAACGTAATTGGGGAAAATAATAAATACATTTCTTTTGGTTCCTTTTATATATTTCTTGTGGATCTCTTAACTTTCTAACCTTTTACTCTCCAGTTGTTAAGTGGGCTGAGATGAGTTATATAAAGTATGTTCTGAAAAAAAAAAATTCTGCTAAAGTAATTTTTTGTAGAGTGTTTGTAAAATGTGTTTTCAACTCTCATAAATACAAGCTTTTGGTTGTGACTTGAGGGAAATAAAATTCATAGTATTTTTCTTTTCAACCAAATGGTATTATGTGCCGTACTTACTTTGAAGTAGTAAATCCAGTAGCATAAAAGATACCTAATGCATGTTTCCCCATACCACTTGATGAGGTCTTGGAGGTCAGAGACCTCTTACTTAGCTAGTGCATGGCATATAGCACCTTGTACTTGGTAGATCACGGTTTTTCAGTAATAGAAGTGGATCTTGAGAAAGTGTTAGAAGAATTATTAGACCCCC
>SJYA01001446.1:0-151185 GCA_006410615.1 Neotragus moschatus | reverse complement strand
TGTCTCAGCCACATTGGGCCTGCCCCCCCCCCCCCCCCCCCCCCCCGCCCCAGTAGCAATATTTTGGCCTGCTGCAGTCAGGGAGAGATTATAATATCATTGTTCGTACTTTTGAAATTTTTCACTCTTCAGGTGAAGAAACTTAAGGGGCCAGTATTTGTGGTTTAAAGAATAGAGACCGAGGTACTTTTCATTGTAGGTAGTATCATCCCACTTTATCTGGAAGACAAATGTCTATAGATCTCTGCTTTGTTTCTTCCCCTTCCTTTTTTCCTTTCTGAAAGCAGCGAAGACCCAATAAGCTAAATAACAGAGGAAAAAAAGTACATCTTAACACTTAAAAGATCTTTGTAGTCAACCTTAGGCCCCTTGCTGAGGTCTTCATAGTTTAGGATAGAAAGTGGTGCGTATCATGTTCTTTCCTGTGTCCTTAGCTAAACATTTGTTGAATGAATTTATATATGCTTAGTCGCTCAATCCTGTCTGACTCTTTGTGACCCTTTGAACTGTAGCCCGCCAGACTTGTCTGTTCAGGAGGGTTTCCTGGCAAGAATACTGGAATAGGTTGCCTTTTGCACCTCCAGGGGGTCTTCCTGACCCAGGGATTGAACCCACATCTCTTGAGTTTCCTGCATTGCAGGCGGATTCTTTACCACTGAGTCATATGTATATTTTGCTAGCACAGATGTCTTTTTTTGGAGAAGGTGATAAGAGACAACATTTTTGTTTGTTAGGTAATGGTGGTGCAGGCAAGTGCTTGGCTTAGCCTGTCCCTTGTGCCTAGATAAATTTTCATTTCTTATTCCCTCACGTCTTTCAAATCTCTTCTTAAACAGCACCTTCTCAAGGAAGCCTACTCTGATCACTCTGTCTAAAATGGCAATTGCCACTCTCTTCGTGCACTTCCCTTACACTAGTCAATTTTCTCCCATAGTCGGTACCTCCTTGAAACATATACTGTGAACACTACTTACTGTGATTATTGTTTTTCTTACCACCAAAATGTAAATTCCTTGAGGGGTTTTGATAATTTGTTCACTTTGTTCCGAGAGCTTCATAGATGGTCATTTAACAAATGCTTGTTGAATGCATGAAGGTTGGAAAGAATGTAACATGATAAAGTTAGCTATAAAATAATTTACATTAAAATTTATGTTTAAAAGTACCTCCATTGTTTCAGAAGTTTTGCTTTTGTTGACCTTTGTGTTCCATAATGATGTGTGTGTGTGTGCTCAGTCATATCTGCCTCTTTACAACCCTGTGGACTGTAGCCCGCCAGGTTCCTGTGTCTATGGAATTTTCCAGGCAAGAATACTGGAGTGGGCAGCCATTTCCATTTCCAAGGGATCTTCTCGACCCAGGGATTGAACCTGTGTCTCTGGTGGTAGGCAGATGCTTTAGACTAGTGCCACCTGGGAAGCCCAAGGCAAACAAATGTGCAAAATTTAAGGATTCTTCTCTTGGTGGAAAAGGGACTGCGTTTGGCTTGCTGAACTGCGTTGTCTTCTTCATGCCTGTAGCATCTTTTTGGTGAAGTTGCTTTTAATAACCTTCAGTTCAGTTCAGTCGCTCAGTCATGTCCGACTCTTTGTGACCCCATGAGTCACAGCACGCCAGGCCTCCGTGTCCATCACCAACTCCTGGAGTTCACTCAGACTCACATCCAACGAGTCAGTGATGCCATCCAGCCATCTCATCCTCTGTCGTCCCCTTCTCCTGCCCGCAATCCCTCCCAGTATCAGAGTCTTTTCCAATGAGTCAGCTCTTTGCATGAGGTGGCCAGAGTACTGGAGTTTCAGCTTTAGCATCATCATTCCTTCCAAAGATATCCCAGAGTTGATCTCCTTCAGAATGGGCTGGTTGGATCTCCTTGCAGTCCAAGCTGGTGGTTTAATTAATGAGAAAGAATCTCAGAGTGTGTTCCACTGTGTGCAGAGGGAGCATCTCTTTCCTGCTGGACGTGGCTTTCCATGAAATAAGGCATGACAATATTAGTAACTGTCTTCTTTCTTCCTTCTTTTTTCTTTTGACTTGGTCTTATGCTAAAGCTTTTATGTGTATTTAAAAAAAATCTTTGTAACAATTCTGTGAAGAAAGTATTCCTGTCCCTTTTTTCTTGCAGAAAACGGAGTCTTAGAGGTTTAGCAACTTGTCTCAGTAGAGTGTAGGAGCTGGATTTCAAACCCATGCGGTCTGACTGTAGAGGAACGTCACTACACAGTAAGCCGTCTTAGTGAAGAGCAGCTAGATATGAAAAAGAAATTAGCAACGCTGTAGTGAAACTAACGTCACAGAGCTCTTTTATTTGCCCTAGCTTCTCAAAAGTTAAGTAGTTTGAATGAAACCAGTGTGATTGAAGCACTTGTATGTTTTTGTTGCAGAGTCAGACTTGACGTAGCGACTAAACAACAATTTAAAGTGCATTTTAAATGAAACCGGAGCTGGCTCCTAATCAGATCTTCTGTTACTTAGACTTATAGTTTAGCCCAAGAACAATTTAGCTTATCTCGGGAGCAGAATTTGTATATGCCCTTTCTTCATCATCCCTAAAAATTAGGTTCAGTGAGAGCTGTATAAGAAGTATAATTTGGTGGAGAAGTAGAGAAGTAGACAGTGAGTAGGCTGTGCTATTCTGGATTTTTAAGAAAAAAGTTATACTAAATGGAACTAGTCATCCCCTACCAACTATACAATATAATTCCAAATTATTTTTAATTGTTTTAATTTCAAATTTTGGTTAGAAAACACTGGTGATTTAAGGGGTAACCTAGAATCTTATTCGGAGATGGCAGTGGCACCCCACTCCAGTACTCTTGCCTGGAAAATCCCATGGACGGAAGAGCCTGGTAGGCTGCAGTCCATGGGGTCACGAAGAGTCAGACACGACTGAGCGACTTCCCTTTCACTTGTCACTTTCATGCATTGGAGAAAGAAATGGCAACCCACTCCAGTGTTCTAGCCTGGAGAATCCCAGGGATGGGGGAGCCTGATGGGCTGCTGTCTATAGGGTCGCAGAGAGTTGGACACGACTGAAGCGACTTAGCAGCAGCAGCAGAATCTTATTATTGCAGGAAATCATGTTTAAGGATACATTTATATGCTGAAGCCAGTAATATGCTTTCTATAGAAGTTGTAGGACACTGTTGTGTACATCGCTAGTAGACCCATTAAAAAGAAATCTCCAAAGCAAGACATGACATACTTATTTTTGGAGATACATTGAGACTATTTTCTGGCTTGAGATGATCATCGGTGAGAGACTTTCCCCTTTAGATTTCTAGAACTGTGAGAAGAATATCATGCTCAATTAGTCCTTTTCTTGATGCTCCTATCCAATTTTAGTGGAATGAATACTAAAAAGAGGGTTTTCTTTTCATTAATTTTTACCGAAATATAGTTGCTTTACAGTGTTGTGTTAGTTTCTGCTGTGCAGCAGAGTGAGTCGGTTGTACGTATCCGTACGTCCCCTCTTAGATTTCCTTCCCATTTAGGTGCCCACGGATCACTGAGTAGAGTTCCCTGTGCTGTGCAGTAGGTTCTTATTAGTTATCTATTTTATACGTACTTGTGTATGTATACACATCCCCAGTCTCCCAGTTCATCCCATCCTCTTGAAAAGAGTTTTTTCTTGTACACTTCTTTTTTTCCCCCTTTAAAGGAGCCCAGAAAGGCTTCTTTTTTGAATGCATGTTTATGGTGGGTGGAAAAAGTGATAGTTCAAAGAGTTTATGATGACAGTAAAATCCCCTAGTCCTCTGCCCTCCCAGTCTCCTCCCACCCCCCCAGGGAACCACTTCAGTTCCTTCTTTATTTGATTCTTCTAGTGATAATCCCCATGTTAATATGCTTATGCTTCCATTTCTAGATTTGTCAGTTTTAAGCATCGTCTGTAGTTGATAGTCAAGATTTAGCTCTCATTTACGACCTGTCCAGAATTACAAAGGATCTGAGGGTTTACTTTACTTGAAGCTAACAAATTAGCCTGTCACAGTGTCATGGATGCTGGTGGAAATACAGACTGTTATGGTTGGAGCCGGAGCCAGAGATGAAGTACAGTTTATTACTTATAGCCTTAGCAGTAGCTGGGGTATCAACATTCATTTGTGCCTGTATCCCGAGCTGCACTTCGCACAGGACACTGCAGAGAGGGCCAGCACTGTTCACATAATGGATTGTGTTCCTGGAGAAAACTCTGCTTTTAAGGATTTCACATATTTCAGAGTGTGCTTGCTCTTTGCTTCAAAGGGAGACAGTAGTATACTGAAGACAGCTTCTGTCTTCCAAGGTTGCTCACGGTATGAACGTCCTTGAGAATATAGTCCAGAACAAAGAGCAGATGGTGCCTTGCTTGCAAGACACAGAAAACCAAGAAGAATTATTTTCCAACACCACTACCCTGTTCCCCACCTTCTTTCTGATATAATTATATATCATTATTTTTAGCTTTCTGCTCACCTTAGTAAATACTGTGTATTTTTATTTTACTAACAGTAGGTGGTGTCTTTTGACTTCCTGCTTTGAAAGCGGTGTATTTTGGTTAGAGATCCTTATTAGTGTTAGAAAACTAGCTCAGTTAGAGCCTAAGTAAGAAAGGAAATAGAGAGTTCAGGGGAATAGAATAGGATTGGGCCCAGGTGCTTGAATGTTACTTAGAAGAATTAGTGTCTCCCTATATCCCTTTGCTTTCCTCCTTTGGCTTTATTTTTGGTACCCTCCTTCACCTCTCTCTCTCTCTCACCAGTAGTGATTCTTGGCTCTGTGTTTTTCTGATGAAGTTGCTATGGCAAGGTGGAGAGACTAGATTAGAGTAGCTTGAGCCTGGTCCCATGCCCAGATGGAGATGTGTGTTGGGGGTGGGGAGAAGGTAGTTGTGCAGAGATAAAACGCATGCCATAACCTCTCCATATCAGAGTTCTCAGTTGTACTTTTTTTTTTTTTGATGAGGGTTTTGTTTTTATAACTGACCTTAATATTTTTCATTTTCTTAAAGAGAGAATGAATTTCTGGTATCTCCCTTTTTCATGGTTATCCATCTCTTGATGTCCTGTATCCTTCTGCTCCAGTTTTATATAGCCCTCTTTCTTGGTGTATTGCCTTGTTTTGCTGGGATGCATACTAAGGTAAGGTGTGTGGGAGGTAAATTTTGAGTACTGCCTTGTCTGAAAATGTTTTTATTTTCTTCTTAAAATGGAATGTTAGTGTGGCTGAGAGTAGAATTGTAGGTTGAGCATAATTTTCTGTCAGCGCTTCAAAGGCATTGATTCATTCTTTGGTAGTATTCTTCATTATTGAAAAGAAGTCTTAGACCAGTTTTTTAGTTATTTTTTTTTTAATCGAAGTATAGTTGATTTACAGAGCTGGGCTAATTTCTGCTGTACAGAAAAGTGACTCACTTATCCTGTATATACATTCTTTTTCATATTTGTTTCCACTGTGGTTTGTCAGAGAATATTGAGAATAGTTCCCAGTGCTGTACAGTCGGGCCTTGTTGTTTGTCCATTCTATAAATAGTGATTTGCATCTGCCGATCCCAGACTCCCAGCCTGTCCCCCTCCCCTGCCCTTGGCAGCCACAAGTGTGTTCTCTGTATGTGTGAGTTGGTGTTTGTTTCATAGATAAGTTCATTTGTTTCATAGTTTAGATTCCATATATAATGATATCATATGGCATTTGTCTTTCTCTTTTTGAAATTTAATTTTACTTTTTTATTGGAATATAGTAGATTTACAGTGTTGTATTAGTTCAGGTGTACAGCAAAGTGATTATTTACATATATGCATTCTTTTTCAGATTCTTTTCCTATATAGGTTATTACAGAATATTTAGTAAAGTTCCCTGTCATATAGAGGAAGTCCTTGTTGATTATCTGTCTTATATATAGTAGTGTGTATGTGTTAATCCCAAACTCCTAATTTATCTCTCTCGTAGCCTTTCCTTTTTGGTAACCGTAAGTTATTTTTTTCTTTTAATGTCTGTGAGTCTGTTCCTGTTGTGTAAGTAAGTTCATTTGTATTATTTTTTTAGGTTCCACCTATCAATGATATTAGATGGTATTTATCTTTCTATTTCTGACTTCACTTACTGTGATAATCTCAGGTCCATCCATGTTGCTGTAAATGACATTGTTTCATTCTTTTTAGTGGCTGAGTAGTATTTCATTGTATGTACCGTGTCTTCCTTATCCATTTCTCTGTCAATGGACATTTAGGTTGTTTCAATGTCTTGGCTATTAGTGCTGCTAACATTGGGGAACATGCCTCTTTTTGAATTATAGTTTTGTCTAGGTATGCTCAGGAGTGGAATTGCTGGATCATATGGCACTTCTATTTTTAGTTTTTCTGAGGACCTTCCATACTGTTTTTCATAGTGGCTGGACCAGTTTACATTATCACCAACAGTGTAAGGGGTTTCCTTTTCTCCACACCTTCTCCAGCATGTTACTCGTAGACTTTTTAATGATGGCCATTCTAACCCAGGTGAGGTGGTGCCTCATTGTAGTTTTGATTTGCATTTCTCTAATAATTAGTTATGATGAGCATCTTTTCATGTGCTTGTTGGCCATCTATAAGTTTTCTTTGGAGAAATGTCTGTTTAGGTCTTCTGTGCATTTTTTTGATTGGGTTGTTTGTTTTTTTGTTATTGAATTGTTTGTATATTTTGGAAGTTAAATCTTTCTCAGTTGCATTATTTGCAGATATTTTCTCTGCAAATATGGTAGGTTGTCTTTTTGTTTTATTTATGGTTTCCTTTGCTGTACAAAAGCTTGTAAGTTTCACTAGGCCCCATTTGTTTATTTTTGGTTTTATTTATATTGCTGTGGGAGGCCAGTTTGATTCTTGTTCTTGTGCATATGAGTTACCTTTTCTCTGAGAGCGTTTATTGTCTTTTTTTTGTCTTTGTTGCCGAAATTTCCCAAAGATTTTGATGGCATGGGTCTTTATTCATTTGAGCAATGAGTGGGCCTTATTAATTGGAAGACTTTATAAATCTTTTAGTTAATTAAATCTTTTAGTTGTAGAATGTTTATATTTCTCTGAAAATGTCCTCTCTTCGATTTTTTTCCCCTATTTTCATTCTGTAATTTCTGTTACTTAAATGCTGACCTCCTGGACTGCTGCTGGGTATCCTTTGGTTATTTCTTGTTTGTTTCCTGTTTCTGTCTCCTTTCTAGGTTTTACCTCCACAATATAAAACCTTATACTGCCTTTTTAAAAATTTGTTTTCAGGAGTCTTTTCTTGTACTTTTTGCCTTTTCACAGCTTCCTTTCTTGATTTAAGAATGCACCATCTTTCTGAGGATCTCAGAGAGCTTTTTTTTAACAAGTTCTGTTTTATGAATTGTTTATTCCTTTGTCACATTTCTTTAACTTTTTGTTTCCTTGTCTCTTTCATGTTACAGATGTTTGATTCTGATTTAACCAATCAAATGAAAGAATGAAGCGATATAAAACTGATTGGCATCTCTTTACCTAGACAGGTCTGTTGACTAGTGAGCTTTGCAGTAGAGTGGGTGGATAAGGGGCCTTACTAGCTTTGGTCAGTGCTGCTAGTGCCTGTGATGCTGCCACTGCTGCTGCTAAGTCGCTTCAGTCGCGTCCGACTCTGTGCGACCTCATAGACGGCAGCCCACCAGGCTCCCCCGTCCCTGGGATTCTCCAGGCAAGAACACTGGAGTGGGTTGCCATTTCCTTCTCCAGTGCCTATAATAGCTGCTGTTAATTCTTTCCACACTATTTAAAGAAGGATCTGCCCGGATGTTTTAGTTTTGTTATTTTCCTTTGTTTATTTTGTTTTTTAAAATGTAAAATCTCAAAGGTAACTGGAATTGTGAAGAGGGTCAATGATCTAGCGTCTGGAAATGTCCATGTAGTCATCTTTCTTGTATTTCAGAGTGAGAAGTTCTAGGGTATGAATTCTGTAGCAGAGAGTAGCCCAGGTGCTGGAGCCAGTACCATTTACTTAACAAGTTACTTAGCCTTTCAGTGCCCCACTTTCCCCATCTGTAATTTTGGACGTTGATAGTGCTATCAATCACCTACCTAATAAGGTTGTACTTAGAGGACTTAGTTAAAAATGCGTATTAAATAGTGGCATTTAGTAAAATATCAAAGTATTCATTTTCCTTTTCTCTCTACCCATAGTAACAATTATGTGTTTTAAATATGGTGGTGATTGGCTGCAGCAGAAATTTGGGTGGGATTAGGTAATTTTAGAATTTTCTCTTTAGAACCTTGACCAACACTTGATATCATTACTTCAAAGACTGGAATGTGTATGTGCAAATGTTTCCATGAAAGTCTTTCAAAGTTCCTCCTGTTTCCCCTGAAAAAGGATCTCACTCAAGATAACTTGATAAAAGTAGTCTTGGAGCAGAGCCAGAGAACTAGGAATCAAAGAATACCATTTTCACACCCAGAAACTCTTATGTCCTGTCAGAATTGTATGTGCTCAGGGTACTGGGAAGCTTTGTTTCTATACAAAACACTCACTGACAATCCTAACTCTTGAACTTGAGAAATTTTTTAAAGTTCTTTATAAATGGATTTCTAGGGCAAAAACTGGCAGGAGGAAATAATGCTTGAAAATATTTTTTTTTTCTTTTTTGCTTTGACTGTTGGAACACTGGGACTTTCTTTACCATACTCTGCTGTGTGTAAAATTCAGGTGAGTTGAGTGAGTAAAACCCTTGTGTAGTGGTTCTTGCTCCCTCCCCCTAAATCTTGACCCTTATCTGAATTAGCGTTTTAGTTTGGATTATTTATCTTGTTTTTTCCCCTTCTCTCACATAGTGGAGGAAGTTCTTAGAGTCTATTATTTTTACTGTTGATATTATTATAATGTTATTTACATCTTAAGATGGAAATACACACTACCATATAGTCCATGAGCCCCGTATATGTATCAGTTAGTTTTAACATTTTGCCAATGCTTGTTTATTCTTGTTCTTGTCCCAATTAAAAAAATTTTTAAAGCTAATTCTAGACATATCATTTTTTAGCTGTAAATACATCAATATTTTGTCTTTTAAAAAGGCAATTTCCCCATAACCACAATACTATTATATAATCTAACAAAATTAATAGATTGATCTGACCCCTAGCTTCTGATTTTTAATCTCCATCTTAGTATCATCAAATTTCTTTATTTCATCTAAAACCCACATATATTTAAGTTGTATGTGGTATCATTTTTAAATGATTTGGTTTTCTTCATTTATATAAAAATATTTTTATCTTGCAAATATTTGGCTTTCTAACTTGCTATGGAAGATTTTAATCACATAAAAGTTGATGCAGTGCATTAATACACTCCCGAGTACTCATCACAGCTTGGTATTCATGCTCAGTCACTGAGTTGTGACTGACTCTTTGTGATCCCATGGACTGTATCTATAGCCCACCAGACTCCTCTCTGTCCATGGCATTTCTCAGGCAGGAATACGTAGTGGGTTGCCATTTTCTACTCTGGGGATCTTCTTGACCCGGAGATGGAATTCGAGACTCCTGTGTGTCCTGGACTGGCAGGTGGATTCTTTACCACTGTGTCAAATCATTCCCAGTTTTGTTTCATTTATTACCCTCTTGCTTCATCCTCCTGGATTATTTTTAAGCAAATCCCAAGTATTAATTGGAGTCCAGGGTATCTTTAAGAGATAAGGACTCAAAAAACGTATATATGTATCACCCCCTTAAATGCCTTAATATCATCAAATGTCCATGTTCAAAGGTTCACCTATCTCAGATGTCATAGTTTGAATCGGTATCCATATGAAGTTCCTAATTTGCAGTTGGTTGGTAATGACCTTTAAGTTCCTTTTAATCTGCTGCTTTCATTTTGTTTCTCCCTTGTGAATCTGTTTATTAAAGAAATCAGATTTTATTTTATGGCTTTTAGGGTGCCTCAGTCTGGGTTTTAATGACTGTGGCGTAGCTTAATTAACATGTTCTTATGTCCTCTGTATCTCCTGTAAATTGGCGGTTGAGTCGGAGGCATACAATATATAATACATGCACATAGTAAACGTTTTAAATGATACAAAAGGGTGTATACTGGAAAGTCAGTCATTTTTTCACACTGTACTTTTCAGTGTCTTTCCCAGAAGCAGTTATTGTGTCTAGAATGAAATTTTTATTAAGCTCTTGAATATCACCAATAAACATTCTAAATATCCTAGTAATTCTGAAGATACAAAGATTACTAATTTGTATGTTTTAGAATTTTAGTAAAATGAACAATTTTTTATTGTAGTTGATTTACAGTGTTGAATTTCTGGTATACAGCAAAGTGATTCAGTTATATATCTGCATTTCTTTTTCATATTCTTTCCATTATAGGTTATTACAAGGTGTTGAATATAGTTCATTGTGTTACACAGTAGTACCTCATTGTTTCTCTGTTTTGTATATAGTGGTTTGTATCTGCTAATTCCTAACTCCTAATTTATCTTTCTTGCCTCCTTTTTCTCTTTGGTAACCATACATTTGTTTTCTATGTCTGAATCTGTTTCTGTTTTGTAAATAGTTTATCTGTATCATATTTTAAAGTTCACACTGAAGTGTTAGCATATGGTATTTGTCTTTCTCTGTCTGACTTCATTTAGTATGGTAATCTTGGGTCTATCCATGCTGCTACAAATGGCATTATTTCATTTTTAACAGCTGAGTAGTAGTCCATTTGTGGTTGTCTGGGTACCACATCTTTATCCACCTGTTGATGATGGACATTTAGGTTGCTTCCATGTCTTGGCTATTGTATATAGTTCTGCTTTGAACATTGGGGTGTATTTATCCTTTTGGATTATAATTTTCTCCAGAAACATGTCAAGTGGTAGGATTGGTAACTTTTTTTAAGGAACCTCCATACTGTTCTGCATATTGGCTATACCAGTTTACATTCCCACTAACTAAAAGGGTTCCCTTTTCTCCACACCCTCACCAACATTTATTGTTTGTGGACTTTTTACTGTTGGCTATTCTGATTGGTGTGAGGTGATACTTCATTGTAGTTTTGATTTGCATTTCTCTAGGAATTAGTGATGTTGAACATCTTTTCATATGCTTGTTGGCCATCTTTAAGTCTTCTTTGGAGAAATGTCTGTTTGGGTCTTCTGCCCCCCTTTTTTTTAAAGCTACCTTTTTTTTTTTTTTTTTTAATGTGCTTATTTCTGGCTGCACTGGGTCTTTGTTACTGTGCGAAATCTTTCTCTAGTTGCAGCAAACAGGCTGCTCTCTAGTCGCAGCCCCTGGACTTCTCATTTTGGTGGCTTTTGTTGTGGAGCTTGGGCTCTAATGTGCAGGGGCTCAGCAGTTGTGGTGCATGGGCCTGTTTGCTCCATGGCATGTGGAATCCTCCTAGGCCACGGGTGGAACCTGTGTCCCTTGCATTGGCAGGCAGATTAATAACCATTGGACCACAAGGGAAGTCCTCTGCCCATATTTTCATTTTTTTTTTTTAAACTGAGTTGTATGAGCTGTTTATATATTTTGGAAATTAAGCTCTTTTTGTTCACATCATTTTCAGATATTTTTCCAAATCTTTAAGTTGCCTTTTTGTTTTGTTTATGGTTTTCTTTGATGTGCAAAAGCTTGTAAGTTTTTTTTTAAGGCTTTGTAAAAATTGTGTTTATATACTCTGGTGGTATTTGCATGCACATTTTATTTTTTAAATATATAGCTTTATTCTGATCCATTTGTAACACAAATGTACTATGCATTTGTTTAGCTAAAGCAAACAACAATTAAAAATAACCTGTACTCTTTATTCCAGTCAAAATTTTTGGTAACTTTTATTCTTTGGTTTCCTGTCACATTCCAGGCTATTTGTGAACTATCCTGTTAATTCTAAAGTTATAAGAAACTGGACATCTTAGGTGAAAGCAGACTTTTGCAGCCTTAAATGAACTTACTGACTTAACCATTTGCCCATTCCTGCACATCTTTTCAAGAAAAAGTAGATTTGCTAAACTAACATCATTGGGCAAGGGACACAAACAAAGCATTATACCTTGAAAGGTAGCGGCTGTGTTAAATCTTCGTTATTCTTCTTTGAAAATATTCAAAATACAAAGTAACACCAAAGAGGAGCTTTGCTCTCACTATGGAGTTGAATGTCTTACTTGCAAACTCTTTTAATTAATGTATATAATGGGCTTCTCCTGTTAGCTTGTTTGAATATATTGGTGCCGCCCCTCCCTCTCCCTCCACCCCGGTTTATGGGTCATCAGTGAATTTGAAAGTTTTTAAAGTTTTCCTTAGAGGGTCTTATAAACAAATTTTTCCTCTGTTTGTCTTTTTGTTAGTGAAATAGTTTAAACAAATGTTGATCCTAATCAGAAATTTGAGACTTCAGAAGAGCTGAATTTAAAGTGTTTATGAAGATAGCTCCGTTTTCCTGGGTGTTCACAAGCATTTTTGCTAAGTACTTTATGAGCATGTGTGTAAGGGACATAGAACAGGATAATAGGATTATTGTTACCATATTATTACTAGACTTATGAGTGAGTATTTTTTTTAAGCTCCTGGGAGTTCTCATATGCAGATAAGGTTGAGAACAGTTGCTCTAGGAAGAGTCACAGATTTCTGGCTTGGTCCTCTTGGTGGATAGTTGTGCTTTTTGAAGTGAGAATATAGAAAGAGGCATAGTTTGTATTAATAAATATATGGGTTGGTTGGCAATGGGAAATAGGATCTGAAGCCTAGAGGCAAAGTCAGTTCTAAAGGTGAGGTGTGGGAGAATTATTGGCAGTTAGATGGTACTCAGAGGATTAGGTGAAACTTGACTTTCACGTTTCACTTTCATGCATTGGAGAAGGAAATGGCAACCCACTCCAGTGTTCTTGCCTGGAGAATCCCAAGGACAGAGGAGCCTAGTGGGCTGCTGTCTGTGGGGTCGCACAGAGTCGGATTAAGACCGAAGCGACTTAGCAGCAGCAGCAGCAGAGGATTAGGTGAAATTGCCCTGGGAGAGCTTGCATGAAGAAGAGAAGACTCAGAATTCTGGGGAAATCTTGAAATATTTTGAGTGGGTGGAAAGAGAGAAACAAGATAACACCTGTTCAAAAGAAGTAACAAGGGAGTGAGTGATATTTCAGAACCCAAGAGAGAAGATAGGGTCAAGTTACAGGCAACAGATTTGCCTAGCATATGGTAGGTGCTCCATACATTTTGTTTCAAGTAGAATTTAGTTTGAAGTTTTAAAGAGTCATATATTTCCACTGGATTATTATTTATGTTGCTGACCTTGGTAAAAAATAATTTCATTGGAGTAGTATATCTCCTACCTTGCTCTGGGCTCCTTTTGGTCTCCTTTTAGGTTCCTTATCCGAGAATTATCAGAGTTCTGTAGGGCTTTGCTCTGGGCTGTTGGTTCTCAAAGTGTGGTTCCCCAGACTTGCAACATCAGCATCACTTGCAAACTTGTTAGAAACGAAAATTCTCAGGTCCTACCCAGACCTACTCAGTCAAAAATTCTGGAGACGGGACCCAGCCATATGGGTCTGGTTAACAAGCCCTCCAGGTGATTGTGATGCTTAAGAAATTGGAAAACCAATGTTTTAAGACCTTTTCTCTATCTGTGCTTTCTCCTTAGGCATTTATAATCTGTTATTAGGTTGGTGCAAAAGTAATTTCGGTTTTCCCTTGTTGAACTTTGCCATTTGATTTTGGAATACATTTTAAATAAATGTGGTTATGCTCTACGTCTTTTAATGTACATTTCTTGCTTTATGATATTTGCTAATGAATTATTACTTGCTGTTTATTTTACATGTATTTTATACTTTGGAAATGATGTTAGGCAAAAAGCAAATTTGAGTCGTTTCTTATTTGAATTCAAAATGGGTCATAAAGCTGTGGAGATAGTTTGGAACGTTAACAACACATTTGGCCCAGGAACTGCTGATGAATGTACAGTGCGGTGGTCATTCAAGAAGTTTTGCAAAGGAGACAAGAGCCTTAAAGATGAGGAAAGCAGTGGCCAGCCATTGGAAGTTGACAATGACCAACTGAGAGCATCATGGAAGCTGATCCACTTATAACTACACAAGAAGTTGCCCAAGAATTCAGTGTTGATCATTCTATGGTCATTTGGCATTTGAGGCAAATTGGAAAGGTGAAAAAGTTTGAAAAGTGGGTGCCTCCTGAGCTGACTGCAAATAAAAAAAATCATCATTTTGGAGTGTTGTCTTCTCTAAATCTGCACAGCAGCAGTGAACCGTTTCTTGACCGGATTGTGATCTCCAATAAAAAGTGGATTTTTATGTTNGGAGAAGGAAATGGCAACCCACTCCAGTGTTCTTGCCTGGAGAATCCCAAGGACAGAGGAGCCTAGTGGGCTGCTGTCTGTGGGGTCGCACAGAGTCGGATTAAGACCGAAGCGACTTAGCAGCAGCAGCAGCAGAGGATTAGGTGAAATTGCCCTGGGAGAGCTTGCATGAAGAAGAGAAGACTCAGAATTCTGGGGAAATCTTGAAATATTTTGAGTGGGTGGAAAGAGAGAAACAAGATAACACCTGTTCAAAAGAAGTAACAAGGGAGTGAGTGATATTTCAGAACCCAAGAGAGAAGATAGGGTCAAGTTACAGGCAACAGATTTGCCTAGCATATGGTAGGTGCTCCATACATTTTGTTTCAAGTAGAATTTAGTTTGAAGTTTTAAAGAGTCATATATTTCCACTGGATTATTATTTATGTTGCTGACCTTGGTAAAAAATAATTTCATTGGAGTAGTATATCTCCTACCTTGCTCTGGGCTCCTTTTGGTCTCCTTTTAGGTTCCTTATCCGAGAATTATCAGAGTTCTGTAGGGCTTTGCTCTGGGCTGTTGGTTCTCAAAGTGTGGTTCCCCAGACTTGCAACATCAGCATCACTTGCAAACTTGTTAGAAACGAAAATTCTCAGGTCCTACCCAGACCTACTCAGTCAAAAATTCTGGAGACGGGACCCAGCCATATGGGTCTGGTTAACAAGCCCTCCAGGTGATTGTGATGCTTAAGAAATTGGAAAACCAATGTTTTAAGACCTTTTCTCTATCTGTGCTTTCTCCTTAGGCATTTATAATCTGTTATTAGGTTGGTGCAAAAGTAATTTCGGTTTTCCCTTGTTGAACTTTGCCATTTGATTTTGGAATACATTTTAAATAAATGTGGTTATGCTCTACGTCTTTTAATGTACATTTCTTGCTTTATGATATTTGCTAATGAATTATTACTTGCTGTTTATTTTACATGTATTTTATACTTTGGAAATGATGTTAGGCAAAAAGCAAATTTGAGTCGTTTCTTATTTGAATTCAAAATGGGTCATAAAGCTGTGGAGATAGTTTGGAACGTTAACAACACATTTGGCCCAGGAACTGCTGATGAATGTACAGTGCGGTGGTCATTCAAGAAGTTTTGCAAAGGAGACAAGAGCCTTAAAGATGAGGAAAGCAGTGGCCAGCCATTGGAAGTTGACAATGACCAACTGAGAGCATCATGGAAGCTGATCCACTTATAACTACACAAGAAGTTGCCCAAGAATTCAGTGTTGATCATTCTATGGTCATTTGGCATTTGAGGCAAATTGGAAAGGTGAAAAAGTTTGAAAAGTGGGTGCCTCCTGAGCTGACTGCAAATAAAAAAAATCATCATTTTGGAGTGTTGTCTTCTCTAAATCTGCACAGCAGCAGTGAACCGTTTCTTGACCGGATTGTGATCTCCAATAAAAAGTGGATTTTTATGTTACAGCCAGCAACGATCAGCTCAGTGGTCTTGCACCAAAAAAAAAGGTGACGGTCACTGTTTGGTGGTCTGCTGTCAGTCTGATCCACTACGACTTTCTGGATCCCAGCGAAACCATTACATCTGAGGAGTATGCTCAGCAAATCAGTGAGATGCACCGAAAACTGCAGTGCCTGCAGCTGGCATTGGTCAACAGAAAGGGCCCAGTTCTTCTCTGTGACAATGTCTGACTGTATGTCACACAACTAATGCTTCAAAAGTTGAATGGATTGGTTTACGAAGTTCTGCCTCATCTGCCATATTCACTGAACCTCCCACTAACTGGACTACCACTTCTTTAAGCATCTTGACAACTTTTTGCAAGGAAAATGCTTCCACAACCAGCCGGATGCAGAAAATGCTTTCCAAGAGTTCATTGAACTTCGAAGCATGGATTTTTTTTTTTTTTTCTTATGGGGATAAACAAACATTTCTCATTGGGAAAAATGTGTTGGTTGTAATGGTTCCTATTTTGATTAATAAGGATGTGTTTGAGTCTAGTTATAATGAATTAAAATTCAGGATCCGAAACTATTACTTTTGCATCAACCTAATATCATGGCTTTGAGCTACCATGCTGTATGCCTAAACTTCCAAGTTTACCTCCTTGGTTCAGTTCTTCTGAGGACCAGGTCCACATATCCAGCTGTTATTTATTTTGACTTTGATGTCTCATAGACACAGGGACTATCATCCATGCAGATAATCATGCTAGAAACTCAAGCCTGATCTACTTTCTTACACAAATACTAAAACATTTCTTTACCACAAGTTCTAACTACATTCTACTTACTAGTTTATACACATAAATGATATGGTGATAATAATGAGTAAATACCTCCCCAGTTGTGTGAAACAGATGTCTTTCAGGAAATCTTAATTCTCAGAGCCACTAATAATCAATAAACCTGTCTTGCTGAGTGTGATTCCAGAGTTTAAAGGTTAAAAGTGTTACAAAACATGGTCTCTAAACCCAAGTTAAGTACTTCACCTAGTGCTCAACCAAAGAAACTTGTGTATAAATGTATAATGTATCTGCTTACTGTACAGGATTGAATATACAAAACTATGTTGTAATGAACTGATAGGCAATTTCCAGAAAAGAGTGGGTAGTGAAGTATTTAAGAGTATCCGGGACTTTGGGGCCAGAATGCTTTTGTTCAGGTCATAATAGCACCACTTGCTGTGACCTTGGGCAGATTACTTTCCTTCACCATGTCCCAGTCTCCTTATCTGTAAAATGATGATAATAACTGCCCATGCTTCAAAGGGTTATTAGGGTTAAATATAATAATTAAGGGTTTGGGGACTTGCCTGGTGATCCAGTGGTAAGATTCCACACTCCCAAAGCAGGGGATCCAGGTTTGATCCTTGGTCAGGGAACTGGGATCCCATGTGCTGGAACTAAAACCCAGCATTCAGGTCTTCACTAAACTCTCCTGATTCTCCAGATTAGATGAAGGTTCCTTTTATATGTTTCTGAATACCCAGTTTTTAAAAGTAACAACTTTATTAAAACATAATCCACATACCATGCAATTACCCTGTATAAAGTGTACAGTTCAGTGCTATTCATAGAGTTGTGTGATCACAACCAAAATCAATTACAGAACACTTAATTCAAGTCGTGTGAATGCTACCTGCTGTCATAAAGATACCAAAAAGAATCCCTAGACTCACTAACAGTCACACACATTTCCCCCATCCCTCCAGTGACTTAATAACAACCACTAAATCTACCTTCTGTCTCCCTAGATTTGCTTATTCTGGATATTTCATATAAATGGAATCATACTTTATGTGATCTTTTATGTCTGACTTCTTTCATTTAGCGTAATATTTTCAAGGTTTATTCATGTAACCCATATTAGCACTTCATTCCTTTTTATGGCTGAATAGTATTTCAGCATATGGGTATACACTGTTCATCAATTGATGGACATTTAGGTGGTTTTTATTTTTTGGCTATCATGAATAATACTGTTACAAACATCCATGTACAAGTTTTGTGTAGAGTATGTTTTCATTTCTCTAGAGACCATAAGTAGGAGTGGAATTGCTGAATCATACTGACTTGATGGGCGTGAGTCTGAGTGAACTCTGGGAGTTGGTGATGGACAGGGAGGCCTGGCGTGCTGCAATTCATGGGGTCGCAAAGGGTTGGACACGACTAAGTGACTGAACTGAACTGACTGAACTGATGGCTACTCTATGTTTAGTCTTTTGAAGACTTGCCAAACTGTTCTCCATAGCTGCTACATATTTTACATTTCCAGCACCAGTGTATGACAGTTCCAGCTTAGCCATATTGTTTCCAACAATAATTGCCTCTTTTTGATTTTAACCATCCTGAGTGTGTGTGAAGGTCGATCTCATTGTGGGTTTGATTTGAGTTTTTCTGGTAGCTAATGGTATTGAGCATCTTTTCTTGTCTTCATTGCCATTAGTGTATCTTCTTTGGGGAATTTTCTATTAATATCCTTTCCTCTTTTTTTAGAAAAAATCTTTCTTTCTTTATTTGGCTGCGCTGGGTCTTAATTGTGGCATGCAGAATCTTTGGGGGCGGTAGGTGGGATCTAGTTCTCAGGCCAGGGATCAAACCTGGGCCCCCTGTGTTGGGAGTGCAGTCTTAGCCACTGGAGGTCCAGGCAGGTCTCCTTTCCTTATTTTTAACTGAGCTATCTCTTTGTATTGTTTGTATTACTTTGTATTATTATTGAGTTACAAGAGTTCATTATATTCTATATACAAATCCTTTACCAGAAATATTAATTGCACATATTTTATCCCATTCTGGGAGGCTGTGTTTTTCACTTTCTTGGTAGTTAAAAAAGTTCTAAATTTTGCTGGAGTCTGTCTTTTCTTCTGTTGTTTGTTTTTTGTACCTTTGGTATCATACATAAGAAACTATTGCTTAATCCCAGGTCATGAAGATTTAAGAGTTTTATAGTTTTAGCTCTTGTATGTTTGTTTTATAACTGTTTTTCTGCCTTCCCTGTTAGAATGTCAGCACCATAGGAGGGCTTAGATGATGCTTATCCAATTTATTTGTTGTTTGGGCTTCATTTAAGTCTTGGAAAGTACTAAGTGTTCAATAATGGTTGTTAGTTATTTTGGAAAGACTAAGGAGCTGTTATCAAAATGTATTAAAAAACCTAACTTGAAACACTTAAAAAAAAAAAAAAGGAACTGAAACATGATATTTTTTGTTGGTGCACCAGGAGTTGTATTTATACTTCAGAGGTTTAGAAGACCTTAAATGATTGCCTTCCTTAGTTCTCAGAACTTGTCTCTCTTTAGCTTACAAAATTGGGCAAGTTACATTTAATTTTGGACTTGGAGAGTTTTATTACTCTGGTCTCCATCAGTGATTCTAGAATAAACCAATGAGCAAGTCCCATGTTCCTAAACTTCTGGGTTTCCTTGTGGTAAACAAAAAACTTCATGCCACTTGCCAGAGGTCTGACACCACCACTAGTAGATAGTGAAAGACAGATCTCTTTAGTGATTATTTCTACCAGTAAAGAGGATTTTGTGGGGCTTTACTACCATAATTTGTTATTCACTCTGTAATACTAGATGTGGAGTTAGGGTAGCATCTGAAATGAGGGCTTTGGCATATATTAAATTCAACTGCTATGACTTCCTCTCAAGGCTAGTTGTGTGCTTTGTCATTATAAAACTGTGTACTTAGTTAATCTTTTGAGAAGGGTGAATTGACACTTTGATAATGAGTGGTTTTACATCTTAGACTATAAAATCTGTTTTTAGGGTTTTTTTTTAGTGGATTGATGTTATAAAATTTTAATATGAAAAGTATCATGAACTAGTGCATTAACCAAATGGAGATATATTGCTATACTCGGACAGAATCCTGGAGGAATATTCTTAGGATTAAGCTAAATCATGGAGGGAAATACAGTCTCATCTAACCTTTTTTTTTGGTGGGTTTAAGAAGGCCTCAGTAATAAGTGTTTGTAAAAAAAAGCGTTTATATGTTTACATGCATTAAACAAATTTAGGACCTTATATAAGAAAATAAATCAATCTTTTACCTTCTAAGGATGCACAAGGGAAAGAATATTATTTGAATTTATTGCTTAGTTACAATGATATGTCTGCTGGTAAAAGGATGAAATTGTTTACTATGAGTTAGTATATGTCTCAATTCTAATGAGATTGGCGCTGCTGCTGCTAAGTTGCTTCAGTCATGTCCGACTCTGTGCGACCCCATAGACGGCAGCCCACCACGCTCCCCCGTCCCTGGGATTCTCCAGGCAAGAACACTGGAGTGGGTTGCCATTTCCTTCTCCAATGCATGAAGGTGAAAAGTGAAAGTGAAGTCACTCAGTAGTGTCCGACTCTTAGCGACCCCATGGACTACAGCCCACCAGGCTCCTCCATCCATGGGATTTTCCAGGCAAGAGTCTGGAGTGGGGTGCCATTGCCTTTTCTGCAGATCATCTCAAATTCTTGGAGCACCAACCCAGAATTTCCTTAATACCATCACTGTCATTCTCATTCATGAAAAAAATCTTTTAGAATATTTAAGTTTGGATACTAATTAGATATAATTTTGTCATTTTTGAGCAGAGTGGAACTTTCAAAGATTTCTATATATCAGTCTCCTTTTCCTCTCCCACCACTTTATTTTATTGTAAACTTGAATAATTCTATGTTTCTGTATCATCTTTCTTTGATCCAAAGCAGTCATTTAATTGCAGATCAAAAGCACAAAACAAAATACCCCAAACTGAAGCTTCCACAGATGTTAAAGGATTAGCAGAGTTCCTGTGCTTCAAAGTAGTAAGGATGAGATGGGGGTTTGATTGAAATGAAATATTTATTAGTTTTCTATGTTCTGTTCAATTAGGCTGTTTTTTCTTTTGACCTTTAATAGGTTTCAAATACTGGGTCGGCCAAAAAGTTCATTTGATTTCTTCCAGAAACCAAAACAAAACAGTACACAAAACAGATTGAAAATTTTATTTCCTTATTTTGCTTTAAAAATAATTTATTATTTATAATAAGTAATTTAGAAAAGATTTGCAGCATTATACTTGCTTTAGGCAGTTTTTGGAAATGCCCACAGATGTGAAATGTATCTGTTTTGCCTTTTGCAATACTTTGGGTAAGTGCTAAACTTTTGCATCATTCTCATCAAGTTTACCAGATAAATTTAAAAGTATGGCCTCAGTCTTAATATACCAGAAAATTTGGAAAACTCAGCAGTGGCCACAGGACTGAAAAAGGTCAGTTTTTATTTCAATCCCAGAGAAAGGTAATGCCAAAGAATGTTCAAACTACTGAACAGTTGCGCTCATTTCATATGCAAGCAAAGTAATGCTCAAAATCCTTCAAGCTTAATAGTACGTGAACTGAGAACTTCCAGATGTACCAGCTGGATTTAGGAAAGGCAGAGGAACCAGAGATCAAATTGCCAATCCTTGTTGACTCATAGAAAAGGCAAGGAGATTCCAGAAAAACATCTACTTGTGCTTCATTGACTATGCTGGAGCCTTTGTGTGGATCACAACAAACTGTGGAGAATTCTTAGAGATGAGAATACCAGACTACCTTACCTGTCTTCTGAGAAACCTGTATGNAGTCTGGAGTGGGGTGCCATTGCCTTTTCTGCAGATCATCTCAAATTCTTGGAGCACCAACCCAGAATTTCCTTAATACCATCACTGTCATTCTCATTCATGAAAAAAATCTTTTAGAATATTTAAGTTTGGATACTAATTAGATATAATTTTGTCATTTTTGAGCAGAGTGGAACTTTCAAAGATTTCTATATATCAGTCTCCTTTTCCTCTCCCACCACTTTATTTTATTGTAAACTTGAATAATTCTATGTTTCTGTATCATCTTTCTTTGATCCAAAGCAGTCATTTAATTGCAGATCAAAAGCACAAAACAAAATACCCCAAACTGAAGCTTCCACAGATGTTAAAGGATTAGCAGAGTTCCTGTGCTTCAAAGTAGTAAGGATGAGATGGGGGTTTGATTGAAATGAAATATTTATTAGTTTTCTATGTTCTGTTCAATTAGGCTGTTTTTTCTTTTGACCTTTAATAGGTTTCAAATACTGGGTCGGCCAAAAAGTTCATTTGATTTCTTCCAGAAACCAAAACAAAACAGTACACAAAACAGATTGAAAATTTTATTTCCTTATTTTGCTTTAAAAATAATTTATTATTTATAATAAGTAATTTAGAAAAGATTTGCAGCATTATACTTGCTTTAGGCAGTTTTTGGAAATGCCCACAGATGTGAAATGTATCTGTTTTGCCTTTTGCAATACTTTGGGTAAGTGCTAAACTTTTGCATCATTCTCATCAAGTTTACCAGATAAATTTAAAAGTATGGCCTCAGTCTTAATATACCAGAAAATTTGGAAAACTCAGCAGTGGCCACAGGACTGAAAAAGGTCAGTTTTTATTTCAATCCCAGAGAAAGGTAATGCCAAAGAATGTTCAAACTACTGAACAGTTGCGCTCATTTCATATGCAAGCAAAGTAATGCTCAAAATCCTTCAAGCTTAATAGTACGTGAACTGAGAACTTCCAGATGTACCAGCTGGATTTAGGAAAGGCAGAGGAACCAGAGATCAAATTGCCAATCCTTGTTGACTCATAGAAAAGGCAAGGAGATTCCAGAAAAACATCTACTTGTGCTTCATTGACTATGCTGGAGCCTTTGTGTGGATCACAACAAACTGTGGAGAATTCTTAGAGATGAGAATACCAGACTACCTTACCTGTCTTCTGAGAAACCTGTATGTAGGACAAGAAGCATCAGTTAGAACCAGAAATGGAACAACTGGACAAGTCCAGGACTAGAAAAGGAGTACGTCAAGGCTGTATATTATCACCCTCCTTTTTAACTTATATGCAGAGTGCTTCATGGGAAATGCCAGGCTGGATGACTCACAAGCTGGAATCAAGATTGCAGGGAGAAATATCAACAGCCTCAGATACGCAGATAACACCCCCCTTATGGCAGAAAGCAAAGAAGAACTAAAGAGCCTGTTGATGAAAGGGAAAGAGGAGAGTGAAAAAGTTGACTTAAAACTCAACATTCAAAAAACTAAGATCATGGCAACCAGTCCCGTCACTTCATGGCACATAGATGGGGAAACAGTGGAAAGAGTTAGAAACTTTATTTTCTTGGGCTCCAAAATTGCTGCAGATGGTGACTGCAACCATGAAATTAAAAGATGCTTGCTCCTTGGAAGAAAAGCTATGACCAACCTAGACAGCATATTGAAAAGCAGAGACATTACTTTGCCGACAAAGGTCTATCTAGTCAAAGCTATGGTTTTTCCAGCAGTCATGCATGGATGTTGAGAGTTGGACTATAAAGAAAGCTAAGCGCCAAAGAATGATGCTTTTGAACTGTGGTGTTGGAGAAGACTCTTGAGAGTCCCTTGGACTGCAAGCAGATCAAATCAGTCAATCCTAAAGGACATCAGTTCTGAGTATTCATTGGAAGGACTCATGCTGAAACTGAAACTTCAATACTTGGGCTGCCTGATGGGAAGAACTGACTCTTTGGAAGAGACCCCGATGGTGGGGAAAGATTAAAGGCAGGCGGAGAAGGGGATGACAGAGGATGAGATGGTTGGATTGCATCACCAACTGGATGAACATGAGTTTAAGCAAGCTCCAGGAGTTGGCGATAGATAGGGAAGCCTGGTGTGCTGCAGTCTGTAAGGTCACAAAGAGTCAGACATGACTGAATGACTGAACTGAACTGAATGGCAGAAAGTGAAGAGGAACTAAAGAGCCTCTTGATGAGGGTGAAAGAGGAGAGTGAAAAGTTGGCTTAAAACTCAACATTCAGAAAACTAAGATCGTGGCATCTGGTTCCATCACTTCATGGCAAATATATGGGGAAACAGTGGAAACAGTGATGGATTTTATTTTCTTGGGCTCCAAAATCACTGCAAATGGTGACTGCAGTCATGAAATGAAAAGATGGTTGCTCCTTGAAGAAAAGCTATGACAAACTTAGCGTTTTAAAAAGTAGAAGTGTCACTTTGCTGACAAAGGTCCGTCTAGTCAAAGCTATGGTTTTTGCAGTAGTCATGTGTGGATGTGAGAGTTGGACCAGAAAGAAGGCTGAGCACCGAAGAATTGATGCTTTTGAACTGTGGTGTTGGAGAAAACTCTTGAGAGTCCCTTGGACTGCAGGGAGATCCATCCAGTCCATCCTAAAGGAAATCAGTCCTGAATATTCATTAGAAGGACTGATGCTGAAGCTCCAGTACTTTGGGCACCTGATGCAAAGAGCTAACTCAATGGAAGAATCCCTGATGCTGGGAAAGATCGAGGGCAGGAAGAGAAGGGGGTGACAGAGGATGAGATGGTTGGATTTCATCACCAATTCTATGGACATCAGTTTGAGCAAAGTCTGGGAGATAGTGAAGGACAGGGAAGGCTGGCGTGCTGCAGTCCACGGAGTCTCAAAGAATTGGACGTGACTTAGTGACTCAGCAACAGCAGCCTTAATAATAAATGATTTTGCCCAAAGTCAGTGTAAATAGTCTATAATTTATGTGGTCAATATATTTATTTTAATTTTTATTTATTTTCTTTTTTGACCATGCAGTGTGGCACGTGGAATCTTAGTTTCCTGACCTGAACCACTGGAAGTCTCCAACGTATTTTTAATATGTTTATTTTTGGCCGTGCTGGATCTTGTTTCCTGTGTGAAGTTTCCTCTAGTTGCAGCGAGCCGGGGCTACCGGCTAGTTGCCGTGCGCAGTCATTGAGGTGACTTCTCTTGTTGTGGAGCACAGGCTCTAGGGCACAGGGCTTCAGTAGTTGCGGTTCCTGGCCTCTAGCAGGCTCAGTAGTTGTGGTGCATGGGCTCAGTTGCTTTGCAGCGTGTGGGATCCTCCCCGATCAGAGGTTGAATTTGTGTCTCCAGAATTGACAGATGGACTCCCCACCACTGAGCCACCAGGGAAGACCCTCCAGCCTATTTTTATTTTAATCATTTTTCTAGGTTTGGAGCTCTCTGTAAACCTGGTTTTCAAAATGCATATTTTAAAAAGATTTAAAATTTTCAATTTTATCTACCTTGCAGTTTTTGGCAGAAATTTTCATATCCTTTTCTTAGAGCAAAATAGGGCAGTAGGTACTATACCTTCTGAGAAGCTGCCCAAGAAGAGTTTAAACTCTTGTGGAGTTCTTTTAAAAACAGCATATCTGAGAAGACACTCTTCTTTCAGTTTGGTTTGAGCAATAGATTTCTCTTGTACTAGCTGTTGACCTAACGTATAAGTTCTAATTAATGCGTTAAAATTATATCTAAAAACATCTTTCGTAAATATGAGTCTTAAATGCAAGCTATTAAAATTGTTGTATAAAAGTTTTCACTGAGTCAATTTGGTAGTGAAATTTCTCCTAAGACTTGAATTTTGTCCCTCATTTTTCTGTTTTACTACTAATAGTACTATGTCTGTGTATAAGGTTATGTTCATGTAATTATAGTCCTATCATTGTTTAAGCTCTTGCTTTGTCCCTTTTCTGATTTTTGCCCTCAAGGTAGTTAACAGAGCATTAACTAACATAATTAATTTAGACTGAATACAATTGATTAACATATTGACATACCACAGTGACGAATAAAGTGCATTTTAAACCTGTGTAGTCTAGTAGTAAAGAATAACTAGTTGTTTTATCAAATAAACTTTACATTCTTGCTGAAAGGCCTACTTAAATATGTGTTCATGTATATAATGCATAGTCCTCCTCTTCCTAGTTGTTTAAAAAGCAATTCGTGTTTTCTCTGAAAGTAAGCCATACAATTATGCAGTTACTAAACTTCCAGAAACAATTGCTTAGGGATTTTCCTGGTGGTCCAGAGGTTAAGAACCTGCCTACCAATTTAGGGGACTAGGGTTTGATCCCTGGTCAGGGAACTAAGTTCCCACATGCCATGGGACAACTAAGTCCACGTGCAGAAACTGCTGAGCCTGTGTGTCACACCTGGAGAAGCCTGACTAAAGTAATTGCTTGATGTTTTAAACTCCATTATAATTAGGAACACAGAGGCAGGAAGCCCAGTGGGAGAGTGATTTGTTTCCTGAGGAACAGAGCAGCAGAATAACTGCAGCAAGCGAAGCATTAGGTTAAGGGTACCTGTCGTCTTCCCTCAGTTTCCACTTTCAGTGCCGCTGAGCCACTTCACTCGTGTCCGACTCTGTGCGACCCCAAGGACTGCAGCCCACCAGGCTCCTCCGTCCATGGGATTGTCCACACAAGAGTACTGGAGTGGGGTGCCATTGCCTTCTCTTCACTTTCATTAAATGTTTATATAACACCTGATTTTCTTTAGAGTAATTTAGTTCAGTCGCTCAGTCGTGTCCGACTCTTTGTGACCCCATGAACCGCAGCACGCCAGGCCTCCCTGTCCATCAGCAACTCCCGGAGTTCACTCAGACTCACGCCCATCAAGTCAGTGATGCCATCCAGCCATCTCATCCTCTGTCGTCTCCTTCTCCTCCTGCCCCCAATCCCTCCCAGCCTCACAGTCTTTTCCAATGAGTCAGCTCTTCACATGAGGTGGCCAAAGTACTGGAGCTTCAGCTTTAGCGTCATTCCTTCCAAAGAAATCCCAGGGTTGATCTCCTTGAGAATGGACTGGTTGGATCTCCTTGCAGTCCAGGGGACTCTCAAGAGTCTTCTCCAACACCACAGTTCAAAAGCATCAATTCTTCGGTGCTCAGCTTTCTTCACGGTCCAACGCTCACATCCATACATGACCACTAGAAACACCATAGCCTTCACTAGACGGACCTTTGTTAGTAAAGTAGTATCTCTGCTTTTGAATATGCTATCTAGGTTGATCATAACTTTCCTTCCAAGGAGTAAGCGTCTTTTAATTTCATGGCTGCACTCACCATTTGCAGTGATTTTGAGTTATTAGTGTCTATATTTANAACGCTCACATCCATACATGACCACTAGAAACACCATAGCCTTCACTAGACGGACCTTTGTTAGTAAAGTAGTATCTCTGCTTTTGAATATGCTATCTAGGTTGATCATAACTTTCCTTCCAAGGAGTAAGCGTCTTTTAATTTCATGGCTGCACTCACCATTTGCAGTGATTTTGAGTTATTAGTGTCTATATTTAAAGGTTTCCACATATATATATGTTTATAAAATTTTTAAGTTTATATATTATACAAGGAAATAATAAGCATCTTTGTGCTTAAAAACAGGCTGTGTTTAGGTCTTATTAAATGAAATCTTTCTTGACTAGTGCTTTTCAAATAGTAAAAACTGTTGTGTGTGTAAAGAAGGAAGGGAATTTAGCATCGGCATTAGGATCATTTTTTCCCATATCCTATTAGGTAATTCCAAGATTGTTTGATGTGGTATCCACCCATTTCATTTGGCTGCAACCTTTGCTTTTATGAAAGTAAGACTGATTGTTCTGAATTGCTCTGTATATATGCTTTGGCACAGCATGAAGGTACCCTTAATAACATTGCCATTGTCTTTAAAACAGCTTGCAGTTATGAGTACAAATAAGAGGGTGTGACAGGAGGGCATGACAGATAATGATTCTTTTTTCCATCCTTAGTTTAACAAGTCTACTTTAGACTGTGATCCTTTTGTGTTCCCAGGGCTACCTGCTGTATTTTCTGTATATTGTTCCTAGTCAACTAAAATGTCTGCATGTAACTTTGACGTGTTTACAGTCAGCCACTGAATTCGTTTTGTGGAGGCAGGCAAGACAGACTATGTGGGGAGAACTTGTAGCCTTGCCTTTATTGGCATTTTTACCCCCACTTGCATACTTAAATATGTGCTTAAATTATTTTGTGTGACCATTGTCTTCCAAACGTTTGTTTGCTTTTGTCTGGTTTAGAAGTTTGGGGATGGCCTTTAGTTTTAATTCCCTTCCTTTTTCAATGCACAATCATACTGTCTTTAATATGTAATTAATTTTTTTGGCAAGGAGTTTCCGTGGGAAAAAAATTGCTGGCTGTTTGATTGGCTTTGTTTTAGATTACTGAGATGCTGCACTGAAGTAAGGATATTACTTGTACTAATGCACCCCACTCCAGTACTCTTTGTCTGGAAAATCCCATGGATGGAGGAGCCTGGTAGGCTGCAGTCCATGGGGTCACTAGGAGTCGGACNAAAGGCTCTGATGCTGGGAGGGATTGGGGGCAGGAGGAGAAGGGGACAACAGAGGATGAGATGGCTGGATGGCATCACTGACTCGATGGGTGTGAGTCTGAGTGAACTCCAGGAGTTGGTGATGGACAGGGAGGCCTGGTGTGCTGTGATTCATGGGTTCGCAAAGAGTTGGACACGACTGAGCGACTAACTGAAGGCATAAGAGTAATTTGCCTTTGATTTCTCATGGAGTTAATTGATAATTAGCCTTACCTTTAAAGGTAACTGCTGTAGTATTTTAACCTGGATTATTAAATTTGGTTTCACATTTAAGTTCCTCCAAAGTTGGGTTATTATTTTAATTTTACAGATGATGTAACTGAGGTGCAAGTTTGAAGCAAGTTCTAAGTAGGCCTAGATGTGAGATTCAGGTTTTCAGAAGAAAACACTGGTTTACTTTTAAATAGAACTCAGTGATTTGGAATGAATGTACTTCAGGCAGTCAGCATCATCAGTTCCTCCTTAATTCTGTTACCTTTAAAATGAAGTGGTTGAACTAAGTGATCTCTAAATACCTCTTTAAATGCTCCAGATGAGTATACTTCATAAACCTCAAGGATCCGTGAGCTTGAATGAGGAAAGTGTTAGTTACTTGTTTTCAGTAATCTCTGACTGAAATGTACCTACAAACCACAGCAAGTCAGCAACCCCTGTGACTGTCATCAGTTGACATCATACTTTTATATCACACTGTAGTTATAGATACCTTGAAAATATCATTTATGTTGGTCATAATTGGAAATTATGTTATATGTTAAAACAGAAATGTATTGAATATTATGTGAATTTTAAATATTTCGATAACCGTATAATAGGTTTTCTCAGTAGATGTATTTTTGCTTTAAAAAAACATTCCAGTTTATAGTCTTTGCATCCACCAAAGGAGTTTATAGTGCAAAAACGGTACATAGCCCTGAGTTACATGTTCTCTGCCTTCACTGCAAAATGGCCCATGTTGATTTTGGTTGATGTGAAAGAGCTTTTGGACATTGCTTTTTTTGGGTTGTGTATGGATGGGGGAATGATCTCTGCATTGCTCTTTCATGTTTCCAGAATGATGAACTGTGCTTATGTAACTTTCCACAAATAGGAAGTAAGCTAGATAGAAGCAAAATAGTGATGATGGAAGTAAAGTCACGGTCATCTCTAGTTTGTATATCTTTTTTGCAAGAATTAGGTTTCTAAGTAGTTGTTGCATTTGAAGGATATAGGAAAAGACCTCTTACTTTAGGTTATCTGCTGTTGATTTTCCAAGCCAGGAGCACTAGCTTGCCAAGAACAGAAGTTACCCACACAACACATGTACTGCACAAAATATTTCTGAAACAGGAGATCAGTTGGAAGGCAGTATTACCTTAAAAACATAAGGGCATTTGCTGCTGAGTTTTTGTGTTGAGTGTGGGTTGTGATTTTTTTTTTCCCTTTTTTCTTTTGTGCTTGCTTGACTCAGTAATTTACATATTAATTGGTTATGAGGAAGGTAATGGTAAATTCTTCCTATTAGTCAGAATTAGGATTACACAAAACTAAATAGCTTAAGTGGAACACAAAGACTGCTTGAGTTCTGTCCTGTGGTGAGTCTGTTATTCCATTTGTAATACACTCATCTTTAGATTGGTTTCCAGATTCTTATCAGTCAGCATTAGGAGTGACTGTTTTTAATAGTGATAATGAGGCAGCTATTCCCAGGAGGAGATTTAGTCACTGGCAGAATTGTCAGAACTCTGAAATATTTTGGGAAAACCTAGGGTGGAAAAAGCAAGCTGTTTCAAAAACAAAACATGACAGAAAAAGCTGCTTTGGAGGGGAAGGTTAGATGGGGATGGATGAAGGTGGTAAGAAACCAAATGACTTTACTAAGGCTGTAAGCTACCTGGAAGCCGGAAGAGATTAGTATTATTTACCTAAAGCACTCTAGTGTGAACCTGAAGTTTTGAGTGTTCTAAGATTAAGTTGGTTAACAGCCACTCATCTGAAAGTATGTTCTTTGTGTGTACTGGCAGAGTTTAACTTGACTTTGACAAAGAGATTCTTCTGGCAGCAGCTTGTTTTTGTTGACAGTTTGAGAAAATTTTGTTTTAATGTCAAAGACATATTTTACTGGCTTTAGAGGTATGTGTGTGAGGAGTGTTCATAATCCTATAGGCCGCAGTACCATGCTGCTGCTGCTGCTGCTAAGTCACTTCAGTGTCCAACTCTGTGTGACCCCATAGATGGCAGCCCACCAGGCTCCCCGGTCCCTGGGATTCTCCAGGCAAGAACGCTGGAGTGGGTTGCCATTTCCTTCACCAGTGCATGAAATGCTAGGGTTTACTAATTAATAGTGAGGACAAAATAGTCTTTGCCATGATTAGGCAAAACAGAGATGAGAAATGTAAATTAACTATGACTTCAGGTATCTCTGTCCCACCTCAATTTTAAGTGCAAAAGGAATCTTTTTAGATTAGGATTTCTTCACAGCCGCCTGCCTACCAGTGTTTTGTTGTTGTTCAGTCACTCAGTTGTGTCCAACCCTCTGCGACCCCGTGAACTACAGAATGCTAGGCTTCCCTGTCCTTCACCACCTCCCGGAGCTTGCTCAGACTCCTCTGCATCGAGTCAGTGATGCCAGCCAACCATCTCGTCCTCTGGCGTTCCCTTCTCCTGCTAACATAACAAGCGGTAAAACCTTGTTTCGTTTCCCTTAAATCCGGAAGTGATACTATACCAAATCCAAACAAATCAAATCACTCTTAAAGGAATAAGTGAAAACATGTGTATCTGCTTTGACTGGACTACATCTGTCTACAGATTGGCTCAGTTCTCTGTGGTAAATATCACATCTCCTTAAATATCCTGTGCTGACCATGACTACCCTCATCTGGAGGTGCGCAAGAGGATGTGACAGCATTTACTTGTCTGAACTGTGTTTTGTAAACTGACTGTATAATAACTTGACTAGCTAGTTAAGGTTACCCTGACAGCTATATAAAGAAAGATTAAAAATAAATACTAAAGGCTATCAGTTGTATTTAAATAATATGTTGTATACTGTAATTTATATGTACTGAAATCTTTTAGTGTCTAGGGTAATAAAGATATGAAAAAAATTGAATTTGTTGCCCCTTAAAGGCACATTGTGTTTTTTATTTGAATTTCTTACAGGGTTAAGTGGAAAGTCTTTTTGTAGTGTTTTGACAGAATTGTAGGCTTGCAGAGGGAAGCCCTTTGTGAGATACGGGGTCTTTTGGTATAAATTGCTGTGGTAACTCCGTGAAGGACAACTGCCACCTTTTCCTGAGTTGGGCCAGGTTGGGTATCATATGATACTATCCCTAAATAATAACTGGAGTTGCAGATGACTTAGAATATCAGACAGTAGTAAAACTATTATTAACTTTTTATTATATGAGTAATCAATTGTAGAAAAATTGGAAATACAACAAATGAAAGGAGAACAGTTTCTTATTGGGAAAACTTGTAATCTGAGAAAAAAAAATCATGAACTAAATCAAGTCAATCTTGGTGCTAGTTTTTCTCATGTTTTTGTTTTGTATTTTTTCTATCAGTGTGTTAAATGCATAGTTTAATGATTCAATAGCTCTATAAGACTTGTTTTGAAAAGCAGCAGTTCTCCCACTTGGTCCCCTACTTCTCCTTCCCTAGAGACAAATGCTTTAACTTCTATATTATAGCTGATTCTTATCTCTGTGTTCTTGGAGGGGAGTAAAAATTCTTTTTCCTACTGTCCTCCTAGGTTCTGTAGCTAGGATCCTATAAATGGACTGACAAGAGACATAACAAAGGAAAACCATACAAATTTATTTATTGATAATATAGATTTTGTGTGATGAGTCTTGAGTCTTCATAAGGAAATGAAAACTTGAAGTGGTTAGACCTGAGTTTTTTTTTTGTTGTTGTTGTTGTTTTTTTTATGTGTATGTGTAGTTATTTGTGGACTTCCCTGGTAGTTCAGACAATAAAGAACCTATCTGCAATGCGAGAGACCCAGGTTTGAGCCCTAGGTCAGGTTGATTCCCTGGAGAAGGAAATGATAACTCACTCCAGTATTCTTGTCTGGAGAATTCCGTGGATATAGGAGCCTGGTGGGCTACAGTCTGTGGGGTTGCCAAGAGTAGGACTGAGCGACTAACACACACAGGTATGTATGTATTTAGTTCTGGCTGCCCTGGATCTCCGTTAGTATGCATGGACTTTCTCTTGTTTCGGTGAGTGGGGCTGCTCTCTAGTTGTGGTGCGTCGTCTTCTCATGGTGGTGGCTTCTCTTGTAAAGTCACGCGAGTTCTAGAGCGCGGGCTCAGTAGTTGTGGCACAGGGGCCTTATTGCCCCTTGGCATGTGGGATCTTCCCAGAACAGGGATCAACCCTTGTCCCCCACATTGGCAGATGTGTTCTTAACCACTGGACTGCCAGGAAAATCCAGGCCTGAGCATTTTGATACCGAGTTTGAAAGAGTAGAAAGTCATGGAAGAATGTGATAGGACAAAATAATATGAGCTAAGGTTAATAAACAGAAAGCTTAATAAGGCCAGTTACTTTGAATTTCTCTTTGTCTATTTATCTTCAGAAATAAGGATCTTCCCTTCCTCCAGGTATAGGGAAGGCCTTTCTCACAGGAGGGTCTTAGGACTTGCTTCAGAATTCAAAGAGGTCAGATAGTTCTTCCTGCACCTGTCATTTCTCAAATTTCTTCAGCTTAAAATAGTCACTATGCCAAGGCACTGTATTTTGGGGTAGCAAGTTCTGAACCTTGTCATTCTTAATAGCATTCTTGTATTCTGATTTCTTGATTTCTCAGCTTCAGGTATTATCTTTATTTCCCATCTGGCAGATGAAGATTTAGTTCTTTTTCCACATCTTCAGGTACCTTTTTTCTTTTCCCATCTTGGCATAGGAGTTCATAACTGCTTAGATCAGTGTTCAGTGTTTACACAGTTAAGAGTGAATGTGCTATTCACAGTTAAGCCATTTAACAAGCTGTAAACACTTTTACGTTTCTATACATTTTCGTTTTCTGTGAAATTTCTGTTTTTCTTTGTTGTTGCTTACTTTTATATTAATGCCTTGTATAGTTCAAACTGCAACTTGCCCAAATTTCCTTTCAGGAAATCCCAGCACTTAAGGTGTTCTGTTAGCTTCTCATATTCCTGAAGATATGGTCCCATATTGACTGGTTGCCCATTGTTTTTATGTGTACCTTTTATCGTGCGTCTTCCCTTCACCAGCATCTTGCTGCTGCTGCTGCTGCGTCGCTTCAGTCGTGTCGGACTCTGTGGGACACCATAGACGGCAGCCCACCAGGCTCCCCCGTCCCTGGGATTCTCCAGGCAAGAACACTAGAGTGAGTTGCCATTTCCTTCTCCAATGCATGAAAGTGAAATGTGAAAGTGAAGTCGCTCAGTCGTGTCCGACTCTTCGCGACCCCATGGACTGCAGCCTACCAGGCTCCTCTGTCCATGGGATTTTCCAGGCAAGAGTACTGGAGTGGCATGCCATCGTCTTCTCCGTCACCAGCATCTTAGGGTTACTCTTTTCCTCCTTGTGTTGAGTTCTAGTTCTTTAGATCTCATATCTTCTTGTGTCTTACTTTGTCAGAACATATTCTCCAATAGCTGCCTGATAAAGGGAGGGTTTGATTTTTAATCAGCTTGGAGACTTTGAATGACTGAAACAATCTTACTCTGTCCTTACTTTTAATTGATTGGCTGGGTATAGAATTCTAGGTTGGAAATTTTCAAGGCATGACTTAATTGTTTTATAGTTTCCTCCAAGTTTACTGCATTGTTCTTGAAGCCGAAATCATTAAGTTCCTAATTATTTATGTGATCAGTTCTTTTGTTCCTCAGTGTTTAAAATTGCACAGTAATATACCTTAGTGTGAGTTTGGTTCCATCCATTGTGCTGAGCATTTGATGAATCCTTTCAATCACGGAACTGTTTTGTTGATGTGTGTTAGTTGCTCAGTTGTGTCTGACTCTTTGTGACTCCCATGGACTGAAGCCTGCCAGGTGCCTCTGTCCATGAAATTCTCCAGGCAAGAATACTGGAGTGGGTTGCTATTCCCTTCTCCAGGAGATCTTCCTGACTCAGAGATTGAACCCAGGTGTCCTGCATCGCAGGTACATTCTTGATGACCTCCCCCTTTTTCCTTTTTATCTCCTTTTGAACTCTTATTATTCAGATATTGGACCTCCTGGACTCATCTTCCAGAATTCTTATGCTGTTCTATTGAGCTTTCCATTTCAGCTCTTACAGTTTAAATTAGCAAGGAAGTATGCTTGTGATCACTTTCTGATTCTCTCTTTTTTGTCTTTCTTTTTTCTTTAACATACTGTTCTTGCTTCATGTTTATATTATTTTGTGCTATATTTCTGAAAATATTCATGGTGTCTCTCTCTGCAGAATTTTCTTCTGCCTGTATAGTCTCTGTCAGGACTAGCTACATAATTTGCAGGGCTGAGTACAGAGTGAAAATGTGGGGCCCCTTGTTTAACATTATTAAAGAATTCTAAGACAGCAGCAGCAGAGCATCAAACCTGTCGTGGAGCTCTTCAAAGTGCAGAGTGCTGTATGACTGCCCAGGTCTCTCAGCTTGCTTTTTCTATTTCCATTTCTATTTTTTATACTAGAATGTTTAATGACTCTTGGCTGTTTCCTGATATTTAAGAGTTGGATCCTAAGAAGCTGACTAGAAGCTCTGAACTGCAAGTAGGACTGTCAGTTGTGAGCTTTGAAATAGGATGATCTGGCTGGTCAAATAGTTTGAGAACTTGTCAATATTTTTATATTTTTCCTTGTAGACTAATCGCTGGGCAAATTCCCCAGAGACATCTCTTCCAATCACTGCCTGGAAGTGAAGGCCTGGCTGTCAGTCTTTTGAGAAAGGTATTGACAAAGGGGTCTGGGGTTAGTGGTAGTACTAGCACGTCAGAGACAGTTGTTTTCAGGAACTTTGTGAGTGAGTTGCTACATACAACAATTATTAAAGATTATACAGACTTATTAAATGTTCTATTAAAATTAATAAATACTAAAAGCTCACCACTCTGTTTATTAATTGTGGATGCTTTTGCGAGTATGCGTATCTATCTGTAGAGTGGGAGCACCATGTTGTCGCAGGTATCGCCTCTGAATTCTACATTCAATGACATTGTTCGGTTGCTTGAAGTAGCTGTGGTAAGCAGCAAATATTACAAATAACTGCCCTTGTTCTTCTCCTTCCTCTGCTCGCCAAACCCCAGCCAGTCGTTAGACATTTGTTTATCAACACACCGGGGACTGGAATCTAGTACATATGTTAGCTTACACTGTCTTCACCTTACCTAATGATCTCCAGTCCATGTAAACCTCTGTTTATTTATAAACCTTCATAGATTACCTTCAGTGTTGCATGGGTGAAGGAAAGGCATTTATCTGCCTACCTGAGAGACTGGAAGGGTACCTGAGAATTGCATTTCAGAAAGATTTTCTGTTAATTCTTCCTATAGCCTTTTGGAGGCCTATTCCTTGATGCTTTCCTTAGGATTCAGTTTTCTTGGGTCTTTGAGTCCTTTACCTCTTAACCATTTATTTTCCAGCTTTCAAAAATTTGTGGCTATAATCTTCAGTTCTCTTCGTTTCTGTGGGTTTTTATATTAAAAGAAAGAGAAGGAATCCCTTGTTGTTCTGGGAAGGACCAGTGAATAGCTATGTGTTTAGTCCATCATCTTTACCCAGAAGTCTGGCATCTAATTCTTGAGGGGAAAAAAAAGATTAGGTAAGTAGATTCAACAATTTAAGGGAATTCTCAGTAGGCTTAATCAGCCTCCTGATTTGCAGGTCATGCATAAATGCAGTGAGGAAAAGATTCTACTGATTCTAGAATATTTTTCATTTCCAAAAAGAAATAACCATCTGTAAGTAGATGTTGTTAGCTTTTCATACGGATGTGTGGGGACATACAGAAATACCGGGCAGTTTTAGGTCATATAGTTTGGTGTTACAGAGAATTGGAACCATAGTACCTAATTGTCCTAGATTCTGTAGCCGTTCCATTGCCCATCAAGTGGCTGGATCTGGCGACCTGGGCACCTCAACTGCTCTGTGGCAAGCATCTATTGCTCCCTCATGCAATGAGTCTTCCAATTTTATGACTTTGTCTCCGCTCCTAACTTCTGCTCAAATTCAGTGCCCTCCTCTCCCCATTAGATTTGATGTGTGTGGGTTGGTTAGACTCTCATTACTATTAATTTTACACCAGGCCACCTCATGGTCCACTAAGTTCTCCTTTGTCTATTTATTGATGGTCACCTTTTGGGTAAGGCAAGAGTTGAAAGGTGTTCGGATACCAGTGTAGCAACTAAAGTGAAAGAAATTGTAATCTCTCAGAAGGGAGTCGTGGGCCTCTCAGACACCTCTTGAATTCAAGGAATGCAGCTATTTGCATATATTAAAATTTTTTTTTGTGGCTCAGGGCAGTGACAGTTGTGGCTAAAAGGAACAGATATCTGACGGGATGTAAAAGGAATAGATATTTGACGCTCTGCATGTGAAATTAGATGTCTAGGCGAACCTTCTTTTTCAAAGCTGTGAAGATGATTATAGCAATATCCAGTTGTTAAATATTTCTACTAAAAGGGCTCTGGTAAGTGCTGCTTATTGCCCCCTTTTTCAGTCTTCAGTTTTTTCTCCTTCCCTCATCGTCTTCTGTGTTTTTAATCTGAGGATTCCCCCCCTCTGTTTATGAGATAGAGGCCAGTCACTTTGTATGTGCTGTTGACTGGGGGTTTTTTTTTGTTGTTATTTGTTGTTGTTCAGTCACCCACCAGGTCTGACTCTGAGACCCCATGAGCTGCAGCACACCAGGCTTCCCTGTCCTTCACTGTCTCCATGAAGTTGTTCAGACTCATGTCCATCGAGTTGGTGATGCCATCCAACCATCTCGTCCTCTGTTGTCCCCTTCTCCACTTGGCAAAAGAGTTTTTGTTTTTTAAAATCTGTTGTAATTTCTGGTGATCTCTCTGGGAAGAAATGCTGCTCTTTCTCAGTATGGCTTGGGGATTAGGCCAGGTTTTTTCCATATGATTATATGCTGGGAGGGATTGGAGGCAGGAGGAGAAGGGGACGACAGAGGATGAGATGGCAGGATGGCATCACCAACTGGATGGACTTGAGTCTGAGTGAACTCCGGGAGTTGGTGACGGACACGAAGGCCTGACGTGCTGCGATTCGTGGGATCGCAGAGTCGGACACGACTGAGCGACCGAACTGAACTGATATGTTCTTTATAGAGAGTCTGAGGCTTCTCTGATGGCTCAGTGTTAAAGACTCTGCCCATGCAGGAGACACGGGTTCGATCCTTGGATTGGAAAAATCCCTGGGAGAAGGAAATGGCAACTCACTCCAGTATTCTTACCTGAAAAATCCCATGGACAGAGGAGCCTGGCAGGCTACAGTCCAAAGGGTTGCAAAGAGTTGGACACAACTGAGTATGCACCACCGAGAGTCTGAAAATATTTTTTTCTGGGGTTTGAACTTTATTCTTATTACAGAGTCTTTCACAAGTATAACTTAAGTCATCTTGAGGGACTTCCCTTGTCCAGTGGTTAAGAATCCACCTTCTAATGCAGGGGATGCAGGTTCAATTCCTGGTTGGGAAACTAAGATTCCACATGTAGCGGAGCAACTAAGACCACGTGGCACAGTTAGTAAAGCCCGAGCAATGCAGTGAAGACCCAGCATGGCCAAAATAAAACAATAAATAAAAATAAAGTTAAGTGAAAAGTGAAATAACATATTTAACTTGACTAACATAAATTTAAACAGGCATCTTATGTGAAAACAATAAAATACTGTGAAAGTGGAACTGCCTTGGGGTATCTAGGTCTTAACTGTCATGCTTGCCATAATCACTTTCTCAGAAACTGACGTGCATTTTGCTTGGCATTGCCCACAGCATGCATTTGAGATAGGAATTATGAAAATGGGGGACTTTGTTGGCATGCTTTGTGGAGATTTATGGTAGCATTATGGTACCTTCAATAAAAGCTCGTTCAGGCAGTTGCCTTTGTCAGGGTGATGGTGATTGCCTGCTTAACCAGCAGCCTCAGAGGAGTTTGTTTCCTCGCCCCCTGATGATTAAGCAGTTAGCTCTCCGGTGGTGGCATAACTTGGAGCTGCTGCCACACCTCTCATGTTTTTGACATACCCTAAGCTAAATGGGGAGAAGGCAGTGGCACCCCACTCCAGTACTTTTGCTTGGAAAATCCCATGGATGGAGGAGCCTGGTAGACTGCAGTCCATGGGGTCGCAAAGAGTCGGGGACGACTGAGCGACTTCACTGTCGCTTTTCACTTTCATGCACTGGAGAAGGAAATGGCAACCCACTCCAGTGTTCTTGCCTGGAGAATCCCAGAGACAGTGGGCCCCCGTCTGTGGGGTTGCACAGAGTTGGACACGACTGAAGCAACTTAGCAGCAGCAGCAAGCTAAATGGTGGGACTTTTCCAGTGGCTCAGTGATAGTGCAGTGGCTCCTGCCAGTGCAGGAGATGCTGGTGCTATCCCTGAGTTGGGAAGATCCCCTGGAGGAGGAAATGGCTATCCAGTATTCTCACGTGAAAAATCCCGTGGACAGAGGAGCCTGGTGGGCTACGGTGCAAAGGGTCGCAGAGCGACCGAGCAGGCAAGATAAATGGTAGGATTAATTGTTTGTCAGTTATCAGCAGGGTTTTTTGTTTTTTTTCATGCCTTCCTTTATTTAGTGGACACTTTTTAAAAATGTATTTTAAGATGAGAAAGTTTGAAACATTTTTTATGTATAGGCATGGTCTTTTGTTAACTTGCCGCTGCAATAGCAGATGGGTGTGATAAAATGGGAATATGTCAACTGAAAAAAGAAACCAATGCAGATTAAATCACAAAAATATCTGTAATATGAGTCACTAAAATGTCTTTCTTTTGGGTTAACTCTTAATATTGTCCTCTTTTTTTAGTCATCTTTTGACAAAACCAAGGTCTGAAAAAAAAAAAAAAAAAAGATACAGAGAAAATGACCAGGGTGGCTTTGAAATTTCTTTATGCAAAGATTTTTAGAACATGGACTTTATCAAGTCAGAGAATCTTGAAAACAAGACAGTTACTTGTAAGAAAAGGCTGATATGGGCTTTTTGGTTTTTCAAGTCGTCAGAAATGGATTGTGTTATCAGGAATATCTGATCCTCTTGTAATATAAGGAGTATCAGAAGAATATTATCCACAGATGCCTTTCAAATGGTGCCTTACATCCCTTATACCAGTGCCCAAAGTATAATATACCTAGCATACTTGATCTTTTCCTGAGACAACTTGCAGCATTTCTAACTGGTCCCAATGCTTAGCTCAGTGCCAAGCCCCAATAGGTGTTCAGCATTTGTTGAATAGAGAAATGAATCATTACGTGTTGTATTTCCAAACTGGTGCTTTTCATAGCCATTCTTTGTAAAGCTGCTCCAGAGATTTGTCAGAAAAACTAATTCAACCATGCTATACTTCCCTTTAAAAAAAATCTTCAGTGGCCCTCATCTACTTACAGTTTTGCCTTTCAGACTTTCCTTCTAAAATTATTTCGACATTATAAAATTAGCATTTCTGTGGTCAGAAATTCAAACAACATTGAAAATAGATGTGAAAAAATACATGTCCCTAACTCACCTTCCAAAACATCCAGTTTGCTGGGCATTATATACCTTTCTGTCTATTTTGCAGACTACAGTCTTCATTTTTGTTTTACACTATTATGCTAAAATATTATGCTAAAATAGTGACAGTTCACCCCTCCCCTATTGGCCCGGGTGAACTATTTAATGTCATGGAAATTAACCTTTTGTGTATATTGCACAAAATTAACCTTTTGTGTGTATATTCTCCCAGTCTTTTGCTTGTCTTTTAACTTTATGGTGTCTTTGCCTCAAGTAGATACTTAAAATTTGTATTTAGTCAGATATTTCAGTGTTTTGTGTCTTTGGCTTAGGTAAGGAGTTATTTCCCACTAAGACTTTAAAATCATTTCTCATAACTGACAGTATTAAGTTTACAGTATATTCAGTCTGGCACTTGTATGTTTTTATGGTATCGTAGGCATCTACCTTTTTACTCAGATATTTGGTTTTCTCAGTTTATTCAGACATTCTGCTTTTCCACCACTGTGCGTCTAATCATTTAGATTGCTGTTTTCCTGAACTCCTTACGTGTTTCTGCTCTGCTTCCATACTGTTTTGGTTACTATAGTCTTAGCATAATGTATTAAAGAGTTTTATGTTTTTCCCACGTCAGATCTTACTGATTGTTCTTTTCCATCTACTTTTTAAATGTAGATAAGAATCACATACCATAAGATTCACCTTTTTAAAAAAATAATTTTTATTTTGGCCTTACCATGTGGCATGCAGGATCTTAGTTCTCCAACCAGGAATGGAACCTGCATTGCCTTGAGTAGAAGCAGAGATTCTTAACCACTGGACCACCGAGGAAGTCCCAGGCTTTTCTTTAGTTGCGGTGAGTGGGGACTACTCTCTAGTTGCGGTGCACTGGTTTCTCATTGCAATGGCTTCTCTTGTTATGGAGTACAGGCTCTAGGGTGTGTGGGTTTCAGTAGTTGGGGCACACAGGCTCTGTGCTACAAATTCATAGGGTCGCAAAGAGTCAAGACATGGCTGAAGCGATTTGGCACTCCCTCACACACAGGCTCTGCGGTTTGTGGGATCTTCCCAGATCAAGGGTTGAACCCGTGTTAATTATTAAATAATAATCCATTATTTTTTTATATTGTGATTTATCGATTCATCCGCTGGGGAATCTGGGTTGTTCTCCCCTTTGGCTATTCAAGAGTAGTGCTGCTATAAAGTTGTGCACAGTATTTTTTTAAGTACCTCTTTTGGGTACATACTTAGGAGTTGAATTGGCGGATCATGTGGTAATTCTTTTTAAAATGTTTTTTGTTTTAAATTTTGATCTTTTATGTAATAAGTTTTTGTACTATTAAACCAAATAGTTTTTAATTTGATTGTTTAATTTGAAAGCCCTGTAACATGTAGTGTGCAAATAATGACAGATTTTTGTCTTTTCCTTCAATGTTTCAGTCTTTTTTCTTTTTTTTGGGGGGGGGTAATATGGCTGGCATCTTTATTCTTGATTCTGAGAGGGAATATTTTTAATGTTTTGCTAGCGTGTATGCTATTTTCCGGTAGATTCCTTTTATTAAGATAAACTTTTACTCTATCCCTAGTTTGCTAAGAACTTTTTTTAGAATCAGGAATAGGTGCTGGAATATTATTTTCTTTTAAGAATTTATTAGGATGTGGCATCTCTTCCTTAAAACGTTAGTGTTTTGGAAGATTGGGCTTGGTACTAAAATACTGGTGCTTTGGTTGAATTGCTGTAGTGCCAAGTTCAATGATGGTGTAGAGCTGTATAAGTTAACATACACTCTAGCATGCTGGGAAGGATTGAAGGCCGGAAGTGAAGAGGGCAACAGAGGAAGAGATGGTTGGATGGCGTCGTCAACTCAACAGACATGAGTCTGAGCAAACTCCAGGAGATAGTGAAGGACAGAGAAGCCTGTCATGCTGCAATCTGTGGGGTCGCAAAGAGTCGGACACAACTTAGCGATAACAACGACAGATGTTTATTTTCTTCAGTCCTCTAATTCCCTTCATTTTTTCCTGTAAATTAAACAATTTAAAATCTTGTTATTCAGAGTTAAGAAGCATACTCCTTTACATGTTTATAAATATACTCCATAATTGCTTCTGCTGCTCCTCCTACCTCATTCCTGATTAAAAAAACAAAGCTACAGAATACTTTGAATTTTCACTTGGAAATTATATCTGTTTCTAGAGCTCTCATCACCCTAGTAACAAGGAGCCAACTCCATTACTTTTCAAAAGGACCTAAAAACAATCCAAATACCTTTTCACAGGTGAGACTGCAGGCCTGCTCAAGGTGTGTCTAAACATTCTCAGCATGCACAAAATACAACTGAGGTAGTTTGCAAAGGAGAAGTAAAGTCTAAAATCTGGAGTTGAAAGGCTCCGTCACATTACGAAGACTTCCAAACAAATCCTGGTGGGCTCTACTTGCTGCCTGAGGATGATCAAGTAGCTTCCTTGGCTCATTAATATGATTACCACACTCCACCCTCCAGTCCACACTGAAGATGACTGGTAGAGAAGATCTAGGGGACTAGAGGATCAAAGGAGGTGAAGGTTAGCAGTGATATTTGTTTATTTACTTGATGCACCACATAGCGTGGAGGATCTTAGTTCCTTGACTAGGGATCAAATTGTTACCCCTTTAGTGGGAGCTGAGTCTTAATCACTTGGCCACCAGGGTTAATCAGAAAAAGTGATTTTTAGATTTGGGCCAAATTGTGTAGGTGGGGGGGCCACAGGTAATCTTCGGTGTAAACATGTTGTGGTTAGATTTTGAAGTGCCTTGTCTTAGATCTTTCTATGGGGCAGCGTTGTTTGGGGCCTATGTCTTTAGAGATTTTCCTTAACAGTTGGTTTAAAGGTGAGATCTGAGAAGAAGGCTGGTGGGAAGAAGAAAGACTGATCGTGATCTGAGGTTTGTCACCTGAAACACCTGCCCTGATTTTATCTAGTCCTTTAGCTTATGAGCAGAATTAAAGAGCTTAGGAGATTCAAAGTATAATTCATTTTAGTTATTTATTTTTTAATTTGTTTTGTATGGTACATACATGTAGGATTCTAAGATAAAATACTAATTGACTCTTTTTTTTTTTCCCCCCATCTCAGGTGTACATGAGTTCCCAATCTTGAACCCTCCCCCCCACCTCCCACCCCATATCAACTCTCTGGATCATCCCTGTTCACCAGTCCCAGGCATCCTGTATCCTGTTGTATAATTCATTTTAGACTAGCCAAATAATTTTCTGTATGGATAATGATGACCCCCCCCAAAAGCATAAGTTTAATTGTTACGTCAGGAAGAAAGGAAAGTTTGAGATGCTTATTAGATATCCAAGTAGAGATTTCAGATAGTCAGTTTACAAATCTGGAGTCCTGCAGAAAGGTTGGGGACTAGCCACTTTGCTCAGTATGTTGGTTAATTTATTAACCGTTACCCCTGGGGGTGTGGGGAGCCTAGACTGTTAGCTCCCAAACTGTTTGAGGAGCCCTGAGGCATCATAGCTTACTTGGGCAGAATATTTCAAATTTCCGGGAAAACAGTACAGATGGTGCATGTGTTTTTTTAAAAGTTTTTAGAAAGATGTTTGAGTTCTGTGCCTGTATGTGTGTGCCCTATGCTGCTGGCATCAACCAAGAGCAGCTTTTGTATGTGCACCTATTGTTTCTTGGAGAAGGAAATGACAACCCATTCCAGTATGCTTGCTTACAGAATCCTGTGGATAGAGGAGCCTGGTGGGCTGCTGTCTATGGGGTCGCCCAGAGTCGGACACGACTGAAGCGACTTACCATGCATGCATGCATTGGAGAAGGAAATGGCAACCCACTCCAGTATTCTTGCCTGGAGAATCCCATGAAGGGAGAATCACATGGAGGGAGGAGCCTGGTAGGCTACAGTCCACAGGGTTGCAGAGTTGGACACGACTGAGTGACTTCACTTTTTATGCCTGAATATATCATTAGTACAAGATGCATATACTTCTTGCTTCCATTTCCTTCCATATTTACCTTTATCATATGTGTTTTATTCATGTCTCCCATCTAGAACACAGGTTTGATGAGAAAGGATTTTTGTACTTGCCCAGTGTTACACCTGCAACTTCTGAAAGATTTCCTGGTACATGCTCAATATATGCTTGTTAATAGTGAATTATTGAAAGATCTGTTCTATAACTTAGCTTTCAAACTATAAGATTTGAATAGAAGCAGAAATAATTACCCTTTAAAAAATAATTGTATTTCTTATTGGCTGTGCTGGGTCTTTGTTGCTTTGCATGGGCTTTCTCTAATTGCGGCAAGCGAGGGCTTCTCTTCCTTGAGGTGCACGGGCTGCTGGTGGCGGTGGGTTCTTTTGGTGCAGAGCACAAGCTGTAGGGTGCTCCAGCTTCAGTAGTTTCAGCTCCCAGGCTCTAGAGTGAGGCTTTGTAGTTGTGGCACATGGGCCTAGTTGCTCCTTGGCATGGAGATCTTCCCGGATCAGGGATCAAACCTGTGTCCCCTGCATTGGTGGGTGGATTCTTATCCACTGGGCTACCAGGGAAGCCCAGAAATAATTACTTGAACCTTCAAATTAGAGACTAGAAATGGTTCTATACTTGTGAGATGGATGAAAATTCATCAAAGGTAAATTTTTTAGGTTTAGGATTGGTGAAAATCCTCAGTTAAGGGGCCCTCTCTCTTTATGCCCCTCTAGAAAGTAGCAGGTTGAGGGAATCACCAGTGTTGCCCATCTGGGTGAGGATGGGCCAGCCTTTTTTGTAGTTTTAATCAAATCACTGTGGTATATACTTACAAATGTATTAATAGTTTTTCCTATGCTGCTATCATCCTCTTTTTCACTGTATAACTTCTGGTCTTGGGAACAGTATCTTGTTAATTTGAAGAAGGTATGAATACCATCCAAAGGAAGAAATTTATTGAGGCCCTTCAGTATGAGTAGAATTGAAATTTTTTTTAACATTACAATGTAATTAAATCTATATGAACAAAACTAGTAAACTTTGTGTCTCGATTTACACAACTATCAAGAGAAAACAGGTGCATGATGTAACAGCACTTCAGTATTGTTTTGATGTACTTAGAATAAAGTTTGGAAACTGAATTGACACATGCAATACCAATGCTGCATTCAGTCTGCAGATTCTTCTCTTTGTCAGGTTTTAAAGATACTGTGGTTACTCACACACTACTTTTTCTCCATTTGAACTGCTGCTGAAACCTTTGTTAACATTATTTGGCTTTCATTTTGAATTAGAGTTTCAAACATATTGGAGCATATCTGTAGGTATTAAATAATTATTTTCCAAGCAAATTCAGGAACTGAAGAATATTCTATTTAATCATGCACTAGTGTTTTAATATTTTTCTCACATAAACATTCCACTCAGTGTAAGTAAGAATTAGACTGAATATTACTCTCCATGAGGACATTCATGGTTGTGAAAACGCTTGCCATGTGCAGGGCACTTTGCTGCATGCTCTAGAAGAGATACAGAAAGGAGTAAGATTATTCTTACCTTTCAGGAGCTTACAGTGTAGTAAGGGAGATGAAGACAGGTAGACATGGTAAGTGACCCAGGAGAGTATTCTGAGAATTCAGACAAGGTTTATAGTCACCGTTGCTGGGTAGGGCTGGCGCTGTGGATGAGACCTAGGCAGGGAGGGACCCAGATCCGTTTCAGTAGTTCCTATGGATAAAGAGTGATAAAGATACTGGCAAGTGGGAAAGAAAGGTCAGATGGCTACTGTGAAGGTGAAGGCAAAAGGAGGAGGAGGAACCAAAGCAGCAGCTATTTAATCATAAGCCCTGAGATTTCCCCAAAATTCTGTCCAAAATTGTTTTTGTGGATATTCTGGCATTTTTCTGGGGCAGAGAACTCAGACCTTTTCTCAGATTCTGAAAAAGATCCAGGTTCCAAGAAATTTGAGAACCACCGTGCTGAGTTTTCAACCTTAGATGACTGAGAAGATGTGAGGCTTTGTAGAGAAGCAAGGAGATCATGTGGCACAACTTTTCTTGTGGGAGGTAAGGTGGAATTTGGGGCTTATTTCTGAGATTATGAAATATTCCCCTGAGTGGGGAGGTTGCCTTGTCAAACTGGGTGTCCTGCCTAGCAAGTTAGATGGATCCATTAATGATCTGGTGCAACCCCGAAGGGCAGGTGTTTTCATTCAAAGGAGTTCCTTAACATTATCTCCCCCTGTATTTGGAGTCCAGACTGATGAAGATGTGGGAGACGAGGATGCTATTGTAGAATAATTGTGGCATTTTTCTTGGAATTCCTTTGTGTAAAGTGATCTGTACTTGACCCAATGAGGGATTTATAAAATTTCAGACAGGGATATAATCTTAAGGAGTTGATGGTATGTAATGCTTTTTCTTTGGCTTTTTGTTCAGCTTGGATCTGTGTATGTTCAGTTATCTTTGGGTCTTTGATTATTTCCTGGGCAAGAAACATTTCTATTAAAATGAACTTAAAGTGACTGTGGTCTGTGACAGTTGTAAATATACTGTACTTGTAATTAGGAACCTCTGTACAGACCATTTAATGACTTGTAGACAAATCATTTGATTGTTTTACTATTTGTTATATAAATATATGTGTATATACACATACATGGCCTCATATAAAATATTATGAAGCACATTTTAAAAATGACCAGCAGGAATTCCCTGGCAGTCCAGTGGTTAGGGCTTGGTACTTCCACTGCAGAGGGCACAGGTTTGATCCCTGGTCAGAGAACTAAGATTCTCACGTGCCACGTGGCAAAGCGCCTCCCCAAAAAAATGACCTAGCACTTAGTATTTGTTACACTTAGTTGGTCAGCTTCCACATGGTTAGCTTCCACATGTGTGAAATGGAATAATAATAATAGTAATTTTATGTATCTCATAAAATTGTCCTGAAGATGAAATTAATACATATACATACATAATCAAACTCCATAGTGTAGCTTAAGTACTCAGTAAATAGCAATGGTTACATTATTATTAATATTTTAATATTAATAATATAGTTTTTCCCTTCCCCATGAGTGACTGTGGGGGGTGACTGTTGTTAGAAAAGAATTTGCAATAAGATATCTTTAAATAGCAAAATTTCATATGTATTTATTTAAATGTTTATATTTTTCTTTAAAGTTGTGAAAGTTAAGAGCATTTTTTGCAAGGCAGATTCAGGTATTAAGCTGCAGATTTAGGTTACAGAATGAGGGACTGAAAGCCATATTCGTTTGAGAAATGAGTTGCTTGGTCTTGACCACTGTTGTCTTTCAGTTCTTTTTTGACTGCCTGTGTGTTTGTCTCCCTTTTCTTATCTTTTTTGTGCCTTCTGGTTTATTTCCTGTTCAGTTTTCAGTAAAGGGCGTGAGGAACTTCTCTTGGTTGGTGCCCTGGGTCTGAACCAGGAAGGAGAATTGCATCAAACAGCCTGGGGCTTATCTGGGACGGACTTAACAATAATCCCTGCAGAGCTCCCTAGCCAGGGGAGCTGTGAATTCTAGTTTTCTCCCTCTAAATCAGAGGGTGTGCAGTTCCAGCTGTGTGTGCATAATGGACATTTCTGGACTCATCCATCCATCGTTTTCAGATGCTTCCATTTATTTATTTCTCCTTTTAAAAAACCAGTAATTCTGAGAAAATTTAGTTAGGTTAACAAATACAGAGATGGTTGGATGGCATCACCGACTCAATGGACATGAATTTGAGTAAGCTCCGGGAGTTAGTGATGGACAGGGAAGCCTGGCGTGCTGCAGTCCACAGGGTTACAAAGAGTCATATATGACTGAGTGACTGAACTGAACAAATACAGAAATAATAGAATGATAAACCCACTTTGCTATTGCTCAGCTTCAATAATTTGTCATCTAATCGCCAATCTTGCTTGATCTGTATACTCTGAACCATTTCTCCACCTTTTTTTTTTGGATGTGGACCATTTTAAAAGTCTTTATTGAATTTGTCATAATATTGTTTCTTTGTTTGTGTGGGGTTTTTTTAAAGTCTGTATTGAATTTGTTATAATATTGCTTCTGTGTGTGTGTGTTTGTTTGTTTGTTTGTTTTGGCTCCGCAACCCCTGCATAGGAAGTCAGAGTCTTAACTACCAGGGAATTCCTTCTCCCATGTTGTTTTGAAAATGTATCATTTAAGCTTAAAGATTTCAGGATATCTAAGGGGTGAGGACTTAATATATCTGTGTGCATGTATGTTTGTAATTTTAATTTTTTCTGTGTCCTGTATTTCCTCTGAGACTAGCGCTAAAGAATTGGCCAGAATAGAACTGAATTTTTTTTAAGTATCTTTTTTCCCCCATCAGGAGTATGTAATGTCTGGTTGTGTTTCAGTTTCGTGATGTTAGCAGCTACTGATAATTGTTGCCTAGATCCATTAATTCAGTAAAATTTGGAAAATGGTGATATCTATCATTCCTTCTGTTTATTTTGAATCAAAACCTGTCAGGAAATAAAATTTTACTTAACATGTTTAATGTTAATTAAGTATTTTATTTTGAATTAATATTCTCTTTCTCTGACTTTGTAGCAGTGATTAAAATATAGTACACGATTTGGTGTTGAGATGTTCTATATGCTGTGTAGGGTAGCTGATTACTTCAGGATGACTTCAGACCCACCTAGTTCATCCACTTATGAAATTGTCTTAGATTGCTTACAGGTGGTTATTTCCTAGCAAGAAATAATTATTAGGGATATATATGCCTTGTAATTGGAGAAGGCAATGGCACCCCACTCCAGTACTCTTGCCTGGCAAATCCCATGGGTGGAGGAGCCTGGTAGGCTGCAGTCCATGGGGTCGCGAAGAGTCGGACACGACTGAGCGACTTCACTTTCACTTTTCACTTTGATGCATTGGAGAAGGAAATGGCACCCCACTCCAGTGTTGTTGCCTGGAGAATCCCAGGGACGGGGGTGCCTGGTGGGCTGCCTTCTATGGGCTCGCACAGAGTCAGACACGACTGAAGCGACTTAGCAGCAGCAGCATGCTTGTAATTAGTGCATACTTGCCTACTTGTATATTATTAATTGTTGTTTTAAAGTCTTATTTGCTTATGTAAGTCATTTCTTTTAATGAGCTTATACAATTAATTAAGTGATTTCTAGGCAAAAAATATAATTGATTAAAAATCATTTCTGGGTCAAAAATATGTCTGCTTAGTGTAGTTAACTGTGGGATTACTTACTGAAGACCTTGGTTTCAAAATTGTGCATTTTTGGGGGGTAAGATTGTAGAAGGGAGGCTTGGAAGGTGATCTGATTTTGTTGAATTTTGTAGTTTACAGTAAGTCCTATTTCTTGACCTGCATTTTTACATTTGAGTATTGTTCACTGGGTTATGGGGCCCACTTGATATCTTTGATTACCTTCCAGATATTCCTATTAATATGTATTATGTGAGTATTTTTGTTTGTTTATGGAAATAATTAATTTGTTTAGAAAAACCTGGTCACGTCTTTCGTATTTCATTTAAAGCAAGAAGCTGAATCTGGTGAACTGGAGAGTGATTGATCTAAGGCCTAGTGGTCTGAGCAGCTCACAAAGAAGTTCATGAAAGTATCTGTGGTGGGATTAATAGGAGAGATTTTCTTCAGTGAGTCTAAAAGTAACCAGATAACTAATACATTAGATAACTAATACATTTCTTCTAATACATTCTTACTGACTTTCTTCTTTACTCTCTTTACATCTTGTCAAGCTCAGTGCTCCTCAGGTGAGCTGAATTTGAATTCCCTTTCTAATCATAGCTGATAAGTGTGATTGAACTTATTCTTCATATATATCTGCAGCGGGGGAAAAAAAACCTGAGTTTTTCAATAGTATTCCAGAAGGATCTTTAGTAAGTTGATTTTTAGGTAACTCTTTAGAAAATAATAGTATAATAAATCGTTTTAACCAATAGCAGTTTTGTTTTCTGAGACACTTGCCACACATTCTTCTTGCCTCTAATACCTTGTTGAATCTAACAGGCTATAGCCATCCAGATGAGGTGCTTGTGCAGTAGGGACAGATGTTACATTCTCTCTGGTTTCCAGATTCAGGCTGTATAATGTAGAATACATCATTCATTCAAATCCAATGAACATTTTTTCAGTAAAATTCTAGGGCAATAGTGGTATACCAGGTAGACAAGGGTCTCTCTCCTTGGGGGCTTACATCTTAGTGAAATTATATCCACAGAGTTCACTAGGTCAAATTCTATATAAACTTATCCTTTGCCGAGTTGTGTTCAGTTCAGTTCAGTCGCTCAGTCGTGTCCGACTCTGCGACCCCATGAGTCGCAGCACACCAGGCCTCCCTGTCCATCACCAACTCCCGGAGTTCACTCAGACTCACACCCATTGAGTCAGTGATGCCATCCAGCCATCTCATCCACGGTCGTCCATTTCTCCTCCTGCCCCCAATCTCTCCCAGCATCAGAGTCTTTTCCAATGAGTCAACTCTTCGCATGAGGTAGCCAAAGTACTGGAGCTTCAGCTTCAGCATCATTCCTTCCAAAGAAATCCCAGGGCCGATCTCCTTCAGAATGGACTGGTTGGATCTCCTTGCAGTCCAAGGAACTCTCAAGAGTCTTCTCCAACACCACAGTTCAAAAGCATCAATTCTTCANCTTCTCTTGTGTTGTTGGAAGAGAGTGTTTGCTATGACTGGTGAATTCTCTTGGCAAAACTCTATTAGTCTTTGCCCTGCTTCATCCCGTATTCCAAGGCCAAATTTGCCTGTTACTCCAGGTGTTTCTTGACTTCCTACATTTGCATTCCAGTCCCCTATAATGAAAACGACATCTTTTTTGAGTGTTAGTTCTAAAAGTTCTTGTAGGTCTTCATAGAATTGTTGAACTTTAACTTCTTCAGCGTTACTAGTTGGGGCATCCAAAGCTGCTTTTTGAGGAAGGTCAAAGAAAGTACCTTTGCATAGAGAGTAGCCAGGTTTAAAAATTTCACAGCTCAATGTCATTTTTGCTGGCTGACTTTGGTATATAGAAAATAATGGAGCTTCTTTCACTAAACAAGACCTGCTAGTGATTTCTGCCTATCGCTATTTTCTCTTTTTAAGATTTTCTGCTGAATTGCAGTAGGTTTTCTTGGTTTGTGTGTGCTTGGTCACTTCAGTCATATCCAACTCTTTGTGACCCTGTGGACTGTAGTCCATCAGGCTTCTCTGTCCATTGGATTCTCCAGGCAAGAATACTGGGGTGGGCTCCCATGCCCTCCAGGAGATCTTCTCAACCCAGGGATCAAAACAGTGGCTCCTGCATTGCAGGTGGATTCTTTACTGTTGAGCCACTGGGGTAAGACTTTGTGCTGAATTGCCATAAGTGTTTCCTTAGCTTGCTGCCGCTGCTGCTAAGTCGCTTCAGTCGTGTCCGACTCTGTGCGACCCCATAGACGGAACCCCACCAGGCCCCCCGTCCCTGGAATTCTCCAGGCAAGAACACTGGAGTGGGTTACCATTTCTTTCTCCAGTGCATGAAAGTGAAAAGTGAAAGGGAAGTGGCTCAGTCATATCTGACTCCTTGTGACCCCATGGACTGCAGCCTACCAGGCTCCTCTGTCCATAGGATTTTCTAGGCAAGAGTACTGGAGTTTCTTAGTTTAGATTTTCTATAATAATATATTTTTTTCTCTTCTCCCCTCTGCCCACCTTTCGTGTTAGCTAGGGAGAAGGCAATGGCAACCCACTCCAGTACTCTTGCCTGGTGGGCTGCTGTCCATGGGGTCATGAAGAGTCAGACAGGACTGAGCGACCTCACTTTCACTTTTCACTTTCATGCATTGGAGAAGGAAATGGCAGCCCCCTCCAGTGTTGTTGCCTAGAGAATCCCAGGGACGGGGAAGCCTGGTGGGCTGCCGTCTATGGGGTCGCACAGAGTCGGACACGACTGAAGTGACTTAGCAGCAGCAGCAGTAGGATTCAAAGTTATTCTGATACTGTTTGGTTGATCATTAGCTACTTCCAGGCCTTTGGAAGGTAGCTAAATGTAAACATGATTACTTTGTGTACTCAAAGAAAAGTTTTATATGAGATGTGTTATTCAACTACATAAAACCCAGTATGTGATTTTTGCTGTAACATAACAATTAGGTCTACTCAGTGCCTAACGATTGGCTTTCTGTAGTGTAGATTTCTCATATTTCCCCTTGGAAAAATACTCATTTTTCACTTCAGTATTTAAACCAGCTGTAATAAGCTCCAATAACAGCCCCAAAGCAACTTTTTCTGTTTTCTATTGATTATAAACTTCATTTCTTTACACGTGTAATTCTTAAACCTTGACCACCATGAAGACTACTACTGCAGTCTTGATTCAACAAATTATACAGGGATATGGTAGAAGAATTACTAAACAGCTAGGCAGGACTGAGATTTAGGCTTCTTTCTTTGATAAACACTGTAGGCCAAGTAATCCCCTCCTGCTTTCCCCTCCACCCAGGATTGCTGACAAGAATCTTATATTTGTCTTCATTGATAATGGAAGCAAACTATTTTGCTTGATGCTTTAGTATTTGTTATCCTGAATCTTTACCTTTTCCCTCCTTCCTGGGGGATAAACCATTTTTAAATTTAGTGGTTTAGTATATAGAAATAGATAACTAATAAGGACCTACGATATAACACAGGAACCTCTTCTTAATGCTCTGTAATGACCAATATGGGAAAAGAACCTAAAAAAGAGTAGATACATGTATATGTATAACTGGTATACTTTGCTGTACAGTAGAGCTGAAGCAACATTGTCGATCAGCTGTACTTTAATAAAAATTAAAAATAAAATTTAGTTGTATATAACAGTGTTAATGGGCCAGCTTGTGCCCAGTGGGCTGTTAGATTGCTTGGCTCAAGACTGAGGCTCAAGATGGAGTGGTATGAGTACTCTGGCAGACAAGCACAATGTGGGTGCTGCATTTACACTTGAGAATTAGTTGCTGTTCTGATTTATTTTCCTATGAAATGTTATTTGGCAACTAATGGATTTTTAAACCCTGTTCGTGACTGGCCTTAGACTTTCTAACATTTATTCCCTAAAGAAGATGACATCCCTTTATGTCCAAGTTACATTTTAATCAAATAGGACACATGTTAAAGCTCTGAATATACTGCATATGCAAATGATGCAAAAAATTGCTATTGCTATAAATCCACAAAATATGTATAGAAGAATGATTGGTTTCAAAGTTTTTAAAAAGCACCAGCACATTCAAAGAAGTAACAATTTTCTGTGTAAAAAAAATAGAAGTCTTCCTTTGTTTTCTATAAGAAATATTGGAAATAGGAAAAACAAGTATAATATTAAAAGACAATAAAAGATTTTTTCATTAATTTATACACTAGTAACCATCCAGTCCTTCCAAAACAAGTTCAAAGTTCCCTTGAAATGACTCTAGACAGTATTACTTTTAAAAAAGGAGTGAACACCCTCCTGAAAAAAAGCCAGTCCCAAATATTTTGGAGCTCGGTTTGAGAAATATGGTCTTTTCTGGCTTAGAGTTTGTTCTGTTTTGTTGTCAAGATACACTGAGAGCTGGATGCATTCTGTCAGTGCTTAGAGGTTAGTGGGAGTCTGTCTGTGTCTCTGCCTGTATTCACACACTCCTGATCTTGGCATTTTTTTTCCGCTTTAATAGCCATAGAAGCAGTTCTCCATACTTGTAGGTTAGTGTGGTTTCTTATGACACATCTGCTTAAATCATCACAGTTCTGAGTAGAAGTTTTATGTGGCACTTAAGAAAAACTGGTCCAATTTGAAAGGTAGAAGCTCTTTGAATAGATGCTGTCAGATTATTTAATTTTGTGTCATAATTGAACCTAGGATTTTAATTTTGTATTTTTGTAGCAAAGAAATATATATAGATCCAAGAGACTTATCTAAATTCTGATCTTAATTCTACTGCTATCTACCTGTAGGGCTTCAAAAGTCATTTTAGTACTTTGCTGAAGCTGCTAATCCTTTTTGTAGTGGTCCAGTGAAGAAGGCCATCATAAGATGTTCTCTGGAAGCACTTACATTTTTAAAGAACAGCGATTTATTTAGTCTTTACTTTTTTCATCCTCTAAAGGAAAACATACTTTTTTATTCCTCTAGTCTTTTGTAAAGAAAGAGTAGCTCCTATTATACTGATAAATGGCTCCTGTTTGGAATTAGCATTCCTGAAACTTTAATAAAGTAGAAAGAAACAGGAAAGGCCTTATCTTCCAACCTGTTTAGGTAGGCAAGGCCACAGACTAACAGCGACAAGTTAGAAAACAGGCCTTTGATGTCAGGTTCCTTTTAGCACTAAGCCTGTTAGCACTGAGAAGTCTCGCTCTTTTCCTCAATCTACTCCCATATTGCCATTTGATTTCCTCATTGATCAAGTTTGCTTCTCTGTAGACTAGAGTTAGTGTGATTCTTTAGACTCTGACATTTGTCTAGGCATTCCTCCCCCCGCCCCCTCCAAGCAAAGTTAAATTCTCTTCCATGGCTTCATTTTCAGATTGTACAGTATGTTTGGGTTAGAGTTTTTTCCAGCTTTTTTGAGCTGAAATCAGAAATTGAATTGATAAAGAATACTGGAATTACTTGAAAGCAAGATTTTGACCTTTACTGGAGGAGGAAAGTTGTTCAAGTTTTAATTGAATCATTGTTATATCTCACTTTATTCCTGGAAGGGACTTAAGGTAACAGTTGTGTACAAAGGCCATTTACAGCCAGACTTCATGAGAGAGTTGCAAACATTCACTTTCTCACCTGCCGTTCACTCCATGAATTTCTGACCCTCCTCTGTTCTCTGCTGCAGCTCCTCACAGCAGAGCACCCGGGGATCTCCATCACTAACTGGTTTTTTTTTTTTCCCTGCTGCACAGCTTGGCTTGTTGGATCTTAGTCTCCTGACCAGGGATTGAACCCCAGCCCCTAGAAGTGAGAACACAGAGTCCTAGCCACTGGACAGCCAGGGAAGTCCCCTGAAAGAATTCTTTATATGGCCTTGGGTAGGGTGTGTGATGGCTCTCTACTTTTATGTTCACTTTTTCTGATTGTAATAGTAAGGTATGCAGTATATACTTGTGAAAATTCTGGAAAAAGACATCATAATCTCTGTCCAGAAAACTTTATCCTCGTTGAATTTTTGTCGCAGCTTGTTCCTTTCCTCTTGTTTCTCTTGGCCAGACCTGGATGCAGTGTTCTTAAAACTGAACTTACCTTTTCCCCTGCTCCACACTAACAGCTCACCTGCGTTTGTCACTGTCTCACTGAAAGGTGCCACTCTTTACCAGGTTGCTGTAGCCAGGAGGAGCCATCCTTGACTCCTCCCTCAGCCTCCATTTATAATCAGTCACTAAATAAAATCGTGCCTGTTTTTCATTTCTAATCCATTTACTTCTGTCTCTCCACCTTAGCTGGGATGCTGATTTTTTCTCACCTGCCTCGGTTTCCCCAAAAACACTAACTTTTGAACTCGTACGACTTTATCTTCCTTCACGGCTTTTCTGGCCTGTTTCTGTGCCCTCGAGACTCAACTTGGTGCTGATGGTCCCTCTCCTTTCACACACTGCTTCCTTCTCTGTCCTGTCCCTCCACCTTCTTCCCTCGGGGACTGTCACAGCACCTGCACTGTCCCTTATAACACATGTCACACTCTATATTGTAATTGCCTATTTGATTTTACTGTCTCCTTAAACCCAGGTTCGATCCCTGGGTCAGGAAGATCCCCTGGAGAAGGAAATGGCAACCCACTCCGGTATTCTTGCCTGGAGAATCCCACGGGCAGAGGAGCCCGGCAGGCCCTAGTCTATGAGGTTGCAAGAGTTGGACATGACTTAGTGACTAAACCAACCGAGGGCAGTAACTGTGTCTTACTCATAATTGCATCACTAAAGTCCAGCCCAGAGTGTTTATTCATAAATTTTTGAGAATAAATGGATAGAAAGAAATGGGTGGCAGTTAGTATGAAAAAAGTTTGAAGCTGTTTCGTTAGTTTTATGGCTCTGCCTACCTTAAAATTGGCATCTTAGGTGATAATTTTGGCTTTATTCTACGTGGTCCTATGTTAATGGTCTGTGAACAAGCTTCCAGAGTTTGAATTATGAAAGGGCAAGGCAGGAGTGGGCTCCATGACCTTGCATCTCATTGATGCAAGGGGTTAGGCTTTGTAGAGAGAAAATATGGCAGCTAAAACTAGGGCAGTTGTGTAAGGGATGAACAAGAAGAGGAAGCCATTTTTAGTGACTTGGTGATTGGATGGGAGGAGGAATCGAAGTGATTTCAACTTTTCTGGCATGGTTGACTAGGCACTTGGTGCTGTCATTGAGCAGTCATTTTAAGTTTTGAGATTGTTTCTGACATGTGGGTGAGTATGTCTGTTAGGCGTGTCATGGCATATGAAGCTTGGGCGAGCATACCACTGGAGCGTCATGAGTCTGTGGTCATTAAATCTGTGAGGTCACTTAGATATATAGCTCAAGAGTAATAATGGTCTAGAGAAAGAACTCTGAGGAATACATCAGTGTTTAAAGACTGGAGAAGAAAAGAAGAGAGCTGGAAAAGCAGTGCAAAGAAACCGAGGAGTCGGAGTTGGACAGAAATTCGGCAATAAAATGGCCATTGACTTTTGTGTGTGTGTTTTAAAGAAAATAAAAAGTAAGAAGATGGGTCTGTCCTGAAGAGTAGATGCTTCAGTGTGGACGAAATGGTGTTGGTCAGTTCCATCTCACTCCTCTCAGTAGCCCAGCCCCCCAGCCCAAACCAGAACCCCACTGACACTCTTAGATCTAACACATGACTGACCTTTAAATTCTCTTTCAAATTAAATCTAAGGTTAAAAACAGATTCTTGGCCCAGTCCCAGAAATTCTGACTCAACAGGCACAGGGATCTTAATTTTTTTCAAGGACATTTCTGAGCATCTAACAAACACTCATGTGTGGGTAGGTGCTATAACCCACATTTTATTTAATTGCAAGGAATCAGGAGTTTATTGTGGTGAACTTTTCAGATACAGTTGTGTGAAGAGATTGGCAACCATGGAAATCTGACTGGAGCTTTCTGCAGTGCCTGTCTGTAGTTAAGAGAGTGAGATGGGGTGGCGGGTGGGCAAAGTGCCACTGTCTGATGTAATCTCTCAGAGATGTAAAGTTTTTATTTTACGGATTTTTGCAGTAGATGCCCTGTATCATCCTCGTGCTTCAAAACTGATTTCAACCCAACCTCTCAATTTTTGCAAGTTTCTCTGAGTCTTGCCAGCATTTTACTGTCTCAGGGCCTTCAAGCCCAGCAAAAGAAGGGCAAGCGGTTAATACCTCAGCTATCCTTCAACCAGAGGAGGACTCCAGCCTGTGCGTAAAGGTAGTACTTCCTTCGGGGGTCCCACAGAATCACCATTTAGTCTCTAGCAGTCACCCTGGTTGCATCAAATGACCTTACTGGCTTTTTTCCTTCACTGTTGGACCTTTCCTCACTCCTGTTTGGTGGGATCATCTACTTTATTCCTACTAAAACCTTGTCTATTAGTAATGTATTAGTCGAGCTGACTTTGCAGGTTAATATACACAAACAAAAGCCTTCTGAAATCACATTAGTTTCTTCCCAAGTGTTGCTGTCTATCAATAATAGCACCTAAAATACTGTGTGGAGGAGGAAGGCGAAGAGAACACAGTGTGCAGTACAGAATGGCGCACACATTGCTGGAGTTCAGATGTATTCACAGGCATTCTGCAGTGAGATCGTCATGTGCGAATTAACTGGGCTTTTCAACACCTCAGTTTCTTACATTTTACATGAAAGGATTGAAGAGATGAAAAACCAGAGAATTGTTGACACAGAGGGCACTAGGAATATAAGAGAGGCCTCATATTCATTTATTTTACTCATATATATATCTGCTTCTTGAGGAATTCTGGGTAACTCCTTGTAAAACTGACTTATAGAATATAATGATTCTGTATTCTATAAAATATAAAGCTGTTAAAAATGCTTCAGTGCACACAAGGAGGTAATCTCAACAGATGTAGGCTGTAATTGCCAAAGATCAGAAACAAATCAGATCTATTTCAGGAGTATCTTTACTTTGTGTGCCTTAAAAGTAAGGTTTCTCTTTACCTAGCTGGAAGATATTCATATCCATATTTCTTCTTTTAGCTGACATTGGACTCTAGGAATTAAATTTGAAATGAAAGGTAGAAAAGTAAATCTGTTCTGGATAATCACTTTCATTCTTGATGGATACTACTGTCTGAAAGCAATCATTATGAAGGCTGCCACAGTGCAGGCCCTGGGTAACTGTTATGGAGTGAATGAGAAAGGGATGTGACCGACTGCCCCATGTGTATGTCCTAGACTGTACCCCTAGGAACAGGAGTGGGTTGCGAGCCCACATGCTTTTTAGACCTGTGAAAGCCCTTGCCTCACTCCCTCCAATCTGTGACTGCAGGTTTCCATTTTGGGCTGTAGGTTTATTTTATGGGAGACCAGGCATCCCAACAAGACTTGTTTTTCTCAATCCAAGGTGTTCTGTGTAGCAGTGGGATATCTTGACATACAAACTAACAAAAATCATTAAATAATCTAGTATCTCAGTTCAGCTCAGTCGTTTCCAACTCTTTGCGACCCCATGGACTGCAGCACGCCAGGCTTCCCTGTCCACCACCAACTCCTGGAGCTTACTCAAACTCATGTCCCTTGAGTCAGTGATGCCATCCAACCATCTCATCCTCTGTCGTCCCCTTCTCCTCCTGCCTTCAATCTTTCCCAGCATCAGAGTCTTTTCACATGAGTCAGTCCTTCGCATCAGGTGGCCAAAGTGTTGGAATTTTAGCTTCAGCATCAGTCCTTCCAGTGAATATTCAGGACTGATTTCCTTAAGGATGGAGTGGTTGGATCTCCTTGCAGTTGAAGGGACTCTCAAGAGTCTTCTCCAACACCACAGTTTAAAAGCATCAATTCTTTGGCGCTCAGCTTTCTTTAGAGTCCAATTCTCACATCCATATGTGACTACTGGAAGAACTGTAGCTTTGACTAGACTAGTATCGCAACCCCTCAGTTAACATTTCAACTCAGACCCGGAAAGGAAGTGACTTACTCAAGGTAAAATTACCCTGTCTAGCTAATTAGTGATATGACAAGGACTAGAACATGTATCTCTGAATGTAATTATCTTTGTAATTTATAAAATGGTTCCCATCTCCACCCCTGCCCAGGGAACAAAACAGGAACTTTTTTCCTGAACCAGTCAATTATGAAGATTGTGGACTTTGTATTTTATCTGCAGAAAATTTGACAGTTAAGAGCTTATATAGAGAGATTGTTAGTTATAGATGTCTAAAATATTCAACAGTAAGAATAGCTTAGAAAGCAATATAACAATTCTGATAGACTGTTTTGCAATCAATAAAATGCTAGTTATGGTGACTTAGAAAAGCATTAATATACCAGGGATTTTGGATGGATTTCTTTTATCCTATTGTTTCTTCTATATTGTGTCTTATACTGATACTTAAATGTCTTTAGTAAGTTCAAATTTCTTTACATGTAAAGTACTAATTTTATGTATAGGATGTGAATTAATGCCGGTTTGAAATTTCTTTAATCACTCAGTCTGAAATTTATTTTCCAGCATGTAAACCATGGAAAGTAGTTGTTTTTGCTTTTGTTATTCTTGATTTGTATATGAGAAACTAGTGGAAATGAGAATTGGTAGAGATTTAGTGAACTGAAAGATAATGTTTCTTTTACTTGCTAGAACCATGTGAATATAAGTTTTTTTAAAAAAAGCTTTTCTAAAAATAAAATCAGACTCTTAATCAAATGTGTATTTCCTTCTTGTAGAACCTCTGTTATGCACCTTAAGCCATACTGGAAACTCCAGAAGAAAGGGCAACCTCTGGAAATCGGCACAGGAACTCTGAGAATTCCTATGAGCCACCAGCGGGCTATCAGCGATAAAGAATGCAAAGCTAGGTGTATGAAATCAAGTGTCTTTTCTTCAGCCTCTCTTNGACTGCCGTGAGAAGCGGCAGCAGGCACGACGTGGAGATGACAGAGGAGCTTGTCGGGCCGCCGTTCCCTGCGCTCACCCGTCCCCGAGCCGTCGAGTCGCCCACAGGGGCTGTGGACGGCATTGGTGAAGAGCTTGTGCCGCCTGCTAGCCAGAACCCTGGTCAGCGCAAAAAGGAGGCTTTGTGCATCAGCATCACTGTGTCCAAGGTAGAGAAAGACCAGCCTTCCAGCTCGGAGCCCTGTGCAGACCCACTTCCAGGGATGTTGTTTTTTTTGCCGTCTGGTCAGCACCAGGCAGGCCATCCGCAGTCAGAGGAAAGCACAGCCGAAGAGCCTTCCGAGGCCAGTCAGCTTGGAGAGGCTGCTGAAGGCGACAGTGCATCTGAGGAAACAAGTGTCTCGGTCGATTCATTTGCCCCCCTGGCCTCTCCTGTGGAAAGTACATTACCAGTGCTTGAGGCTTCCAGCTGGAAGAAGCAGGTGTCACATGGCTTTCTGGAGACCAGGTTTAAAATCCAACAGCTTTTAGAGCCTCAGCAGTATATGGCTTTTCTGCCCCACCACATCATGGTGAAAATCTTCAGGTTACTTCCTACTAAGAGTTTAGTGGCTCTTAAATGTACCTGCTGCTATTTCAAGTTTATCATTGAATATTACAATATCAGGCCAGCAGATTCTCGCTGGGTTCGGGATCCACGCTACAGAGAGGATCCGTGCAAGCAGTGCAAGAAAAAATACGTGAAAGGGGATGTGTCCCTGTGCCGGTGGCACCCCAAGCCCTACTGCCAGGCCCTGCCCTACGGGCCGGGGTACTGGATGTGTTGCCACCGGTCTCAGAAGGGCTTCCCTGGCTGTAAGCTGGGGCTCCATGACAATCACTGGGTCCCTGCTTGCCACAGCTTTAATCGAGCAATCCATAAGAAAGCAAAAGGGACTGAAACTGAAGAGGAGTATTAAAATGTATGTGCGAGGCAACAGACCGAGGCAAAACACCACCTAGATACACCATTTCAGTGAGTGTTGCCTCTGAGTCATCACTCCAGGAGAATCTCTGCTACTCCATCAGGACCGCCATTGCTCAGGCATCTCAAATCTCTGAATTTATGATCTGTGTAACATAATTGGTCTCATCGTTTTACAGTGGTGCCTCACGTTTGATTCAGGGTTGTATCCCATGGTTTGAATCACCTGGCTGTGAATAACTATGCCTGTTTTCCCAAATCAAATCCTTGAGGATGAAGACTTGCCACCATCAAGAACGGTCAGCACAGTTCATCACAGACTATGGAGGCAATCCCCAAAAAGGGGTTCCGGGAATGTTTCGAGCACTGGCCCCATATTTGAAATAAGTGAATAGTATCCTGTGAAAAGAATAGCAGTACTCTTGGATGGAAAGTATGCTTACAAAGGAAAAGTCAGGCACCTTACTTAGACCGCGTATGCTTGATCTGTGAGGTTGATGTTTGTGATGGGAGGTGGATTTCATGCCCTGTGGTGTTTACAGTGTATATAATGGTTGTGTTTTCCTAGGGCTATGAAAGTGCACATTAAACCCGAGCGCCTTTACTTTAGATGAGTGCTTTTGGCCCCCCTGTAAATAACATTAAAATCTAGTTGTAAATAGTGGATGCAGACTGAACATAATCACCACAATGCAGCTAGGATAGTGTTGCAGCTACAATCGTGTGGGTTGTTTTGGTTTTTTGGGGGGTTGGGGGGTTCTCATCTCAAATTTGTACATCCTGTATAAAATATGAATGTTTCCCAAATAAACTATGAATGTTTTCTGTATAATATATGAATGTTTCTGAGAAGAAACTCTAAATAGTTAAGAGGTTAACCTGTTGAAAGGATACCAAATAATGGTTTAACTGGACAACCTTAAAAATTAGCATAGAGAGCAATCTTTTGTTATATTTTAGTGATTCACCAAGAATGAGAGAATATTATATAGTCAGATTATAACATTTTTGTCTATTCTTTCTGTCTGGTTACAATTTTTTTTCTCAATAAAAACATACATCTTAAGTGGAACCTGAATTTTGCAGGTTTGTTTTCTTTTTTGAGGTAATATTAGAGATATTGTAAACTGAGTCCCAAGAATCTTTTTTTTTAATTGAGTTGTTGGGAGGGGGAGAGAGCATACCACTGGAAAGAGGCCATCTTCAGTTAACAGTATGAGCTGACACTTTTACAAACCTTTAACATTTATTTTGCATTCGTCTGCCCAGGACTGTCTTTATTTCCTATTGGATGAGGTATTATTATCTATGCATGATTAGTTAATTGTTTAGAAGTCAGTGAGGATATATTCAGACCTGTGTTCATGTAATGCTTGGGGCTGGAAAGTATCTGGCCCCAGAAAGCTGCTGTGGAGGACCTGTAAGCTAGGTTGGCTTGAGTTCAGTTCAGTTCAGTTGCTCAGTCGTGTCCGACCCTTTGCAACCCCATGAATCGCAGCACGCCAAGCCTCCCTGTCCATCACCAACTCCCAGAGTTCACTCAAACTCACGTCCATCGAGTCGGTGATGCCATCCAGCCATCTCATCCTCGGTCGTCCCCTTCTCCTCCTGCCCCCAATCCCTCCCAGCATCAGAGTCTTTTCCAATGAGTCAACTCTTTGCATGAGGTGGCTAAAGTACTGGAGTTTCAGCTTTAGCATCATTCCTTCCAAAGAATACCCAGGGCTGATCTCCTTGAGAATGGACTGGTTGGATCTCCTTGCAGTCCAAGGGACTCTCAGGAGTCTTCTCCAACACCACAGTTCAAAAGCACCAGTTCTTCGGTGCTCAGCTTTCTTCACAGTCCAACTCTCACATCCATACATGACCACTGGAAAAACCATAGCCTTGACTAGACGGACCTTGGTTGGCAAAGTAATGTCTCTGCTAGTCACCAACAGAGCCTTGCAGCTGCATCAGGTCCCAGCTGTCAGGAAGCAATGGTGAGTGTTCCCGGGGCGGGGCAGATGGCAATGATAAGTGAAGACTGTGCTGGCCCCACAGAAGGTTGTGAGGGTGGAGTAAAGCTTTGGCCAGGACTGCCAAGCACAGTGGGGCAAGGGAGTCGAGGGAGCCAGGTTCGCCTGTGGTGGAGGTGGCGTGGCCACGGAGCAGCTGCTTTCTGCCCTTACCCTTGGGCAGTAGCTGCTCCTCTCCGAAAAGGGGAAACTAAAACTACGAAGGGTCTCCAGACGCTGAGCAAGCAGGCACGTCGCCATACCTCCGGCACGCTCGGCCGGAGCCCTTCCGTGAGAGGACTGATGAGGCCGTGGAGGTGGACTTGCCCTCAGGCTGTTGGTGTCCTTCTCATGACTCACCCCGGCCGCCGACGTAGGGCGAGTGCTTTCCATCCCCAAGGCTGAAGTTCCAGTACGCATCCTCCCCTGTGGTGTGCTCTAAAGCGGCCATCTCATGGACCTCCCTGATGTGATAGGTTTGTTTTACTCCTGATTGAGGAGTAAGGGAGATGTGTGCTCGCAGGACTGCATACAGCTTGGTGTGCGGAAAGTGCCTAGTATCTGTCAGCTCTCACTTGCTGGTGCATGGTTCTGCCTGAGCCCAGGGTACTTCTCCGAGGTCAGCCATCCTGGATCATGTGGGCACAAAGCTGCAAGTGTGACGGCCTGGACTGACAAAGAGCAGAAGACAAGAAAGCCCACCCCCATCTTGACATGCAATTCTCCGGGTCCTCAGAAATCACTGATGACCCCTTTTGAACCCCATGCAAGACCCAGTTCCCAGGGGTGTCTGTATGAACGATAAGAGAACTTGGGAGGTGGCGTCAGAGGGCGCCTCCTACCTGGTCTTCGTTTCTGGACAAGTGTAGCTTTTCCCCTTAGGAGAAAGATGCTGTGCTTCAGAGCCCCCTAGTGCCAAGCTGGGGAAACCAGTTCACTTCTCGCTTCTGCAGCACTGCAGTGCTCCCTGCCTGACTGTAGAATCCTAGACTCATAAGAAAGGAAATACTGTGGGCATGAGGACCCTAGGCTCACCCCAACTCCGCCCCTGTAGGGACCCCAGTGAAGAAAACTTACCCCTTCAGCTTTGCTCAGAGGGTCTGAAATACTTGGCCTAGCAGCCCTCTCCCACCCCTCACTTCACTGTTTGAAAGAAAATCCAGAAAGGAAAGGGCAAAAGGGCAAAATGACTCTGGCATTAATATGGCCACGTAGAAGGCTCATTCAAAACTGAGCACGTTCCCTGCCCTAGCACAGTGACAACTCTGTGCACAGGAGGCATCTCCTTGGCAGCCCCCACCCTGTCCTGCCCAGCTGGTTTGCCTGGTAGTGCCTCTCTACTGCCTCTCGTGTGTCTGGACTCCACTCAGGGCTTGTGGAGGGCAGCTTGGCCGTGCCCTCCCTCAGCGCCTCACACCCAGTGCACGCACATGCCATAAGAACGTTTACACCTCTGGTCATGTTGACGTGAGGGGTGCTGGCCAGCTCTGACTGTGCTCCACTGCCACTCCTAGTATGAGAAACATGAGGGATGAAGGGACCTGCGAGGACCTTTTCCTCTGGCCACGGCTGGTCCCAGGGACCTTTCTTGGTGAGGGTTCCTTCCGTAGCAGCCCTGGCAGTCTTGGTGGGTGACTGGCAGCTGTTTGGCATGATCTGGGCTTGGTCATGTTTTCTCTGCAGCAGGTTCCTCTGGGCTTCCCGACTGCAGAAGGCTGTGAGTCGATAGGTAAGCTTGATCTCAGAGTTCTCTTCCTGGACTCTGTCCAACCACCCTTCTAACTTGGACTTGTCAGGGCCTCCCTGCCAACCTTTATGAACTGGCCTCATTTTTTATTATGTGGGTCTTGGGCATTTTTCTCTTCCCTCTACTGCTTTAATAGCCTCTATCCCTTCTTTACTCAGCAGGCTGGCTAGTCTTCCTCTCCTACCTCCCACAGCCTACCTCAAAAAGACTACAGCCTGTCTGTGCCAAAACCCTGCTGTACCCTAGATTGCACCAGGAACCAGAGCTGGCATTCCATAGCCCTTACTGTCAGGTACCATGTTGTGTTTACATAAAGGCGTTCTCTGCCATGCACAGCAACTGGAACTCAGGGAATCTGACAGTTTCTATCCCGGGTGTTGCTCTGGGTTCAGACAAGCTAGTGCTGCAATCTCCGTGGCTGGCAAAAGGACCTTCACAGGAAATGTGCAGTCCTTTCTATGACATGCACCTAAGTGTGTGGCCATCGTTGGTGTCTGCATAACCTCATGGGAAGAGCAAACATCACTGTGGTTACGAACCCTTAGGGGACTTCCGGTGTATATACCTCTAACTGGTTTAAGCAAAACCTAGTTAGTCAGTGTTAACACCTATTCTAGGTGGTTTGCTTGACCTGGTATTATTCAGTATCTCAGATGGTAAAGAATCTGCCTGCAATGTAGGAGGCCTGGGTTTGATCCCTGGGGTGGGAAGATCCCCTGGAGAAGGGATTGGCAACCCACTCCAGTCTTGCCTGGAGAATTCCATGGACAGAAAAGCGTGGCAGGCTACAGTCCCTGGGGTCACAAAAAGTCGCACACGACTGAGTGACTGACGCATACATACATACTTTTAAAGGAGGAGAGCCACTAAAACTGGCAGCTGGGGAGGGAGCGGGAGCGGAGAGATGCCATCTTCTTGGCTACAACCACCCTGGTGAGACATGGCGCTCCTCTGACCGAAGTGCAAAGTGAAACTTCCCCTCTCAAAGGCCCCTCATCTCCTCTTCACTTAGTAGAGAACAGATCTCAGAACAAACTTGTTTTGGGACCCGTTGTCTCAAATTCTTTTTGCATTAAGATTCTTTGGAGGCTATAAAAGTTTAAAATTAGAAACCTCTACTTAAGTGTTTTGCTTTTCTCTTTGGAATGACAAAACCCAGCAGGGATTAGGTTCAGAAGTCAGCATTTACAGAGAAAATGGCATACAGCTGAAAAGAAGTCCTGCACGTCCATGTCCCACCAGTAGAGGAGGATACATGCCAGGCACAGTGGTGGGAACTGTGCACGTCCTCTAGGTGCTTGCTGAGTGATGGCAGATCACGTCTCCTAATTAACTCGGGCAGAATCACTTGTGTTTTTTAAATTATCTCCCCCCTTCACATCCACCTTCCCTACCACTCCCATCAGAGAGTAAAACTGCTTTACTAACTGGTATTTTTAGATGTCTATTTAGTATGAAGAGGTTGATAGAAGATTCAAAACCAGATTCAAAATCGATTATTTGCCCATCAGTAAAATGCAGCGCCAAGTTGTATCTGTTAGTGCCCTATCCATTAGGAGGGGAAACGGCCCGTCTGTGTGTTAACCGCATGTTTGCACCCCAGTGGGAAGGCAGGGATGGACAGGACTCTTCCAGGACAGAGCCACTGACAACCTCGGCTCTTCCTCACCAAGCCTCCTGTATGGGGAGCAAGGCACGATCCTGCTGCAGGGTGTGTGGCCTGCCACAAACAATTCTCCTCCCACCCCAGCCTGGATTGATTCTTCTCCTAAGAGAGACAGCGCTCTGGCTGCCCTGGCACCTGAGCTGGGACTCTCATGCCATCTTTCCAGGTCAGTAGTCTCCCTTCAGGCCTCCAGTGTGTGCTTTGCTGAGGCTCTTTATTGCACACCTTCTCAACAGGACTGTGGACCACCCAGAAAAGGGTGAATTCAAGGAGGGTTTAAGTGTCAATAAAGGAGTAAGCCCTCCTCAGTTCTTGTGGCCCAGGGCCGAGAATATAAATGAACCCTCCTACAGCCTCCCACCCACTGCTTTTTAGTATTTTTCATGCTAATCAGATGAAATAGTATTTGGGGGCATCCTGAATTAAACTATATTATACACTTTACCTATTTCTTCTTACCTTTTTAATGAGACTACCAGAAAGTTTGGAATCACATATGTGGGCTACAATAAATATTACACTGGACGGCACTGCTATAGGGGAGTGTTTCTAAAACATTAGTGCACGTTTTGGGCTTTAAAGGTCTTGGTCAAGAGCTTTCCAGGCCTCAGCAGGCTTTTTCTCCAAGGCCATCAGTGCAGCAGAACTTCCAACGTAAGCCGGTACCAGTATCCCTAAGCCAAAAAACAGGTGCACCATTAGGGTGCGAGTCCAGGGTGCTGGACATCATCCTTCCTGCTCTGACGGCAACTATTACTGAATACATTACTGATTCAGAAGATATGTCGTTTCTATCATTATTAATCATCCTTTGGTTGGGAGATGTTTCTCTCCCATCTACTACCTTCCAAACCACTTGCCCCTCTGTTATTAAAATCAAGAGCCATCTACTTGCTTATGCTCTACAAACGTCTTCCTGATAATGTTTTAAATTTAGGGAAATAAGTTGCTGGGAAGGGCAGGAGAGCCCCTTCCTCAAAATCCAGGTGTCTCCTGAAGTCATAAAGTAAATGCTAAAAAGCCATGCCCCAGGGGGAGATGGTGAACAAGCTGATATGGCCCTGGAGGTACTGATGTGCCCTCCTGACCACGCCACTTCCACTCTACTGACTCCCACCCCCTTTTCAGCTTACCTAGTGCTGTCAGATCGGAGAAGGCGATGGCACCCCGCTCCAGTGCTCTTGCCTGGAAAATCCCATAGAAGGAGGAGCCTAGTGGGCTCCAGTTCATGGGGTTGCGAAGAGTCAGACACGACTCAGCGACTTCCCTTTCACTTTTCACTTTCATGCATTGGAGAAGGAAACGGCAACCCACTCCAGTGTCCTTGCCTGGAGAATCCTGGGGATGGGGCAGCCTGGTGGGCTGCCGTCTATGTGGTCGCACAGAGTTGGACACGACTGAAGCAACTTAGCAGCAGCAGTGCTGTCAGATACCTCCTGCCTATTTCTCACTTTCTAAAGGGACCATTTGAATTCTCCATCAGGTTTTCTCCCCACCAGACTATTACCTCATTCCTTCCTACAAAAACACAATAAAAAAAAGTCACTGATGCGGCTTCTGCTGTTTCACCATCCCCTTTCTTCTAGAAAAGATGGTCCCACTGATCCTATTTGGTTAAAAAAACAAAAACACTTCATCTTTGAAACTCTAAGCAGACGGTGAACCCTTTTCCTGGGGGTACTTTCTCACCAGATCCTTGGAACGGGGTGCTACTGATGGCCTTGAGTATTTCATAGCTGGAGTTCAGGTAACTTGCCCAAAAGTTGGTTTCAAATTTCCTAGTGCATGCTGTTGAAGCAATTTTCAAATGACCTCCCAACCACTAAGGACAAATTTATCCTTAGTTCTTTCCATCTGCTTCTACCCAATTCCTGCATCAATCATGATCTAACTCTGAGGACTGGGAATCCATGTGTACCCATTAGATGGGAGCATGTTTTTAACTGTTATCTGGGGAGGTGCAAGGACTGACATGGAAGCACACGCTCTGTTCAGGACTCCTTGCATTTCCCTGCCTGTCTGCCGCTGCTGGCTGGCCTCTTCCTGCGGGTAAAAAAGAGAAGGATGCCCACGGCAACAGTGCCTCAGCATTTGTCTGAGCTGCTCCTGCTGTTTCAGTCATCACTCTCGATATCCCCATCCACCTTGCACATGGCCCCTCCCCACAGTAATCTAACCTGAAAGGCACAGATTACCCACCTGGGAGAGACTACATAGTTCCTAAAACAGAACAAGACACAGAGGGGAAGGATTCTTCTGTTCTCACTGCTTGACAGATCGCCTCTAACATTTCCCTTTCTCTTTTTCTGAAGAAATCTTAGGCAGATTCCATATGGGCAACCCAGAGGCCCCATCCTTCTCTCCCTCCCTCCCTCCCTCCCTCCTTTAAGGGCTGTTGCAAGACACCAAAAGTCACTGCTGGTGATCCACATCAAATGATAGCTACCAAACAAAGACGCATCTTCAGAGCAAGTATGCAACCAGTTTTCAAGATGGGCCATTACTGTAATACCACTAAGACTTTTTCAAAAAGTATTAACACGCATTTTTCATCACGTGGCAAAAAATTCTTTAAAAAAAAAATCCTATAGTTTGTATAAAATACTCCAGAGTTAGATCTCATTTTTGCTACCCTCAATTTATTATCAGTAGAAATGAGTAATCAGAGCTTGAAGAAGACATACATATTTGCAAAGTACTGTTAAAAGATTTATTGCAATAATACAACAAAAGTTTAGAAAACATTTACTTGTATGACTCAAACCGGTTTGGAAGTCGCAGAGCAGTGGGGAATCCCTGCAATGTGACGCCTCGAGGAGATTCTTTTAACAGCATGCCACCAGACGTTCTTCCCCATATCATCAACGCACGACTCCTTACATGACTTCTGTCCACTTCCTGATGTTGACATTGTTCTCCCCCTGAACTTGCAGATGTGCAAAGCTTTTCTTCGTTACACCCCATTACAAAAACAGCCTTTAACAGACCATTTAAAGCAGCCTATGTGGTGCCTGTGAGTTTTTCTAGTATTACCTTGTTTCAACAAATCATTTTACTATGGAAAACATGACCAAGTTCTATGGCTTTTTTTGTTTAGGAAAAAAAAAAAATCCCAGCTTCAATTCTTTAAAAAGCTGTTTACATATGGTTCTGGCACCTCCATGAGAGATTTCAATGAGCAGCAAAGAGAGTAGAAAAAACAAACAGTGGTTGAAATGTATATTTAAGAATATTTACAGGGTGGATCCAGTGCAAAATAATGAAAACCAAAATATCTCAGCAGTGTTAAGCCAGTATGTTGGTGTTCAAAACCATTAAAGGTTTGATCATTAACCCTAAGTAAAGTGCCTCTAGTTGATATTAACAACAAAAGATACCCTATCAATCCCTACATTTCCCATATCCATGTCAGTTTTGTTGAATTACTCTAGTTTGTGGTATCTTCTTCATAAGAAGATTAGTTGAGAAGAACCGTGACTGTGCAGTTTTTCAGCTAAAGTTGTTTTCTACCCCCAAGCCCCCAATCCCAGTGTTCCAGCTCTTTGAGGGTCTGAATGCCTAGACAACTCTCATCTCGTGGGATTTTAAGTTCATTTGGTATTCGTTCAAGTCTACCGCAGCCACCCTCTATGAACTACTCTACAGACATGGATGGATGGGGCGATGCAACCCAGCAATCACGAAGGCCAGCACTTAAAACCCGTACTGGCTGTAATAAGAACCCACAAGGGGAAAAGCCTGTTTCCTCCCTCAGTGGAAAATTCATAAAGTCAGGGAACTCAGGATTCCTGGGTAGGAATAAACATTCTTCTCTGCAATTCTACCCCAAACTCTACCAAACACTAAGTATACCAAATAGCAAGAGCTATATATAGCACCCTCAGATTTGGAGGCAAAGTATCAACTATAATAATTACAACGAGAAAAGAAGCTAGGGTGGGACAAACCTCCAAGTGATTTATGAGGTACTATCATGCCAGTCACACTAACGAGATATGGTGATAATGCCTGCTAGGAATTTTTCATAGGATTTCACTTCTAGTTGTTACATAGGATTTTTCTTTGTAGTTATTAAAAGTAAAAAACTACTTACATATTTGTACATAATGCCTCTCCACGGTTTTGTTATGAGATTGTCACTAAGAGAAGGACAAGACACATTAGCTGAAAATGATCTCTTGGTGGGACAAAATTCTTTCCATCAGAGCTTCCCCAGGATACAGAAGAGCAGTATTAGCTATAATGATGTGCTCTGCATTTCAGAGCAAAGGTAGTGTCCTTAGAGCAACAAAGACCTAGGAAACAAACAAGCAGGGTGGTTTCCCCTGGAGAAACCTGCTACTTACTAAAGCCCTTAGAAAGAAACTAGGCAGCAGCAGAATGACCAGAGGCCACTTCAGTGGCTTTTAACCTGTGTCCAGGCAGGCATTTGGCTTCCATAAGGGAACAACCTTAATGACTTACTTTTTACCCACAGAAAACAGTTCAATTTCAAAATGCACACGGAGTGGGTGGTAGGAGTTCAGTCTAGGTAAGAATGAACTTAATTTCCCTCAAAACACAAGAAAACAGTTCTTAAATCTCTAGGACAGTATTGCAGCCAGCATCTCTTCTCTTCATGGATATGGGTCCTAAAGAAAAAAAGACCTTGGTTTCTTTGGTGTGTGGGGAGAAAGAAACGGGAATGTCCACCAGGCCACAATGGAGCAGCATGAGTGAAATCGCTGTTAAACTACCTTTCTCCCTCCAAAGACAAAACAAGACTCAAAAACCCACGCTTTTAAAACGGAACAAAAATCCTTGACCTAAAAACCGAACATGACCAAATTATAAAGAAACATGTTTCAAATTGCCTGCCGATTCTCTGTACAAACAACTAATGGCATAGAAATGAACTCATATTAAACAGTTCTCATCTTTCAAGTCCTGATCATGAAGAATCACTTCTTTGTGATTCAATCTCTGAAACAAAGTGTTTAGCAACAGTCTTAGCATCACAAGGGACCAACATGGCAGCCATGTCTGTGGGGTCCATGGAGCTCCCTGCATTTCTGCCTCAACAGAACTGACCAAACAGAGCCTTCCTCCACCAGCACTGGTCTGGGAGAAGGACCTGTGACCCCTCTGTTAATCATCATAAGCATGTCGGTCACCACCACTGCCCAGCTGACCAAGAGAAATGCTAGATTCCCTGCTTTAAAAAAAAAAAAAAAAACCCCCAACAGCTTAACCTCTTTTTGTTCCAGGCACTATCTGAGCTAAACACGTAATGTTTGCTAGAGAGTGGAAGAGGTGCTTTCTCCAGGCAGTAGTGGTGCCTCTTGGTCACTGCCCATCAACGGTGTCCAGTGTAAGCTTTAAACCAGGAGGTGACTGAGGCTGCGGCCGACGAGATCATCCCACCAGCACTGCTGCTCGCGATGGGCGGGGACGCCTGGCTGCTCTGGCTCTGGGAGACTTCCACCGGCTGGGAAGGGATGTCACAGAACCGGGGGCTTGGCAGGTTCTCCCAGTCCGTGCCCAGGTCAGTTTCCTCGTCACTTACGTGCTCATCTCCACTCTCATCTGATTCTCCAGCAACTCCGGGATCCACAAATTCCATGGACTCCTCCAGGTCTGCTCGCACTTCAAAGGGTCCTGATCTGTGGACAATGAGACAAGCACCACTCTCACGACAGAAGAGATGGGAGGCGGGGGACCAGAGCCATCGCTGCACCCTCTGCTGGCCTAGAATTGAGTGCTTCTTTACCTAAGTAAGGGGCTCCCCAGGTGGCTCAGCGGTAAGGACTGTGCCTGCAGACCTGGGTTCAATCCCTGGGTCAGGAAGATCCCCTAGAGTAGGAAATGGCAACCCACTCCAGTATTCTTGCTTGGAAAATTCCATGGACAGAGAAGTCTGGCAGGCTACAGTCCAGGGCAGTCGCAAAGAGTTGGACATGACTGAGCGCACATCCAGTTACCTAAATAACGACGGCCATCCAAATAGTGAATAAAACCACCACGTGACACTTTCCTTAACTTGACCTACTTGTGCAGACCCTGAATGGAAAAAGCCCATCCACTGAGACAAGGCATGCTTGTCCAACATGTGAGTTCCTGTTTCAAACAACTGCTGCATCTACGCATTCCAACGAGAGAATTCTAACAGTCAGCTGAGGTATACGCTGGTAGATTAGTGGAACAACAGAACTGCACAAGTGTTCTCTGCCTTATGTAAGCCCCCAGTTACTAAACTCCTAACACAGGGGCTAAATGATAAGAGTTACATGCATGTTAACAACACTTCCTTGGATTTATGTCAACAGCAAGCTCTTGCACACATTTTAAGACATCATTACATAATTTTCTAGGGACAAATTTATAGTATTGAACGAGATATAACTCTTCAAAATACAGTCATCTGGAATAGTGTGTATTTCTGTACTATACTTCAAGAGAAAGCTCTCTTTATTTCCCAAAGGTCCCCAATGACATCATCACCTCCAAGCCAGGTCGCACTGCCTGTGATGGCTCCTCAGTACCACTGTGGGACCCGTGTCAACAGGCTCCACACAGCCCCTGCCCCTTTTCCTTGGCCTCTTCCCAGCTCCTGCCTCGGGGGAGCCTTCAGGTGGGCAGTCACCCTGCCTACTGCCCTTCTGGGGGAGTTCCCTGCAGCCACTCACAGGATGGGACAAGTCATGCCAGCAGCCCTTTTCTATCCCCTGTGGTCCCCAAGATAAGGACCAAAGCCTTGTTCACTGAGGAATTTCATTGATAGTGATTTAGGAGAAAATGACAGACATTATCAAAAGTAACGGAGACATGAGAAAAAAGAATTGTAGAGCCCGTCATTTTACTTTACGGTCCAAAATTCTTTGCACCCTTTTGAATGCTAAAACGCTAGCACTAGCCTCAGTGCACCTCATCAGATCTGTACCTTCTGACTCACTTTTTTCAGGGTGAGGCACCCTTCTTTCTTTCAAGACAACCATGGTTCCCAGCTAGAATACAGCAACAGTAATAGCTAACATTTCTGTTCAGTTTGGGGGCTTTACAAGTATTAATTAAATTGGAAGAGGCACTGCAGGGCTCCCCCTTGGTCTGCAGTGAGCAACTTACTTTTCAAAGAGCCACTCAGACCAGGGGCTCCCAAGCTGACCAGGCCTCCATCCTGCTCAGCAGCCCTCACTGTACAAGAGGTAAGGGGAGAAGAACAGACAGATGTCTCTCCCCAGCAGTCTTTCAGCCTCCTAACCACAGCACCAGGGCCTCTTAACTCTCAGTATCTTTTTCTGGTTCCTGAAAAGGTTCTCCTTACAGTTCAGTCTTGTCCCCCTTCTCTTTTTCTTTTCTTGGACAGGTCTACCCCAAAGAATCTATTTTTTCAGATTCTTCTCCTCCCAGCTCCACTCACAAATATCCTCCGACTGAGGGCTGCTAAACTCTCACAGTCATCTTCTCCAATGTCTGAGCCCACCAGTCTCAAAATACAAGCCAGCAGGGACTCTCCCCCTCCTCCCTCATGCTCCTGCCTGCTATAACCAAATAAGCCCTCCTTTTCACCCTCGCTGCCCCCCCCAGCTCTGGTCCTCTCTACACCCCACCCCACTTCCTGGTGAGGGTCCCATCTCCACTCAACCTCCCTTCACCCCCATCGCTTACTGAGAGCTACTAGCCCCGCTCCTCTTCTCATGGCGGCTGCCCACCAAGAAACAATTTAAGTGCCTCTGCCACCAAGAGGGACTTAGCCTTTGTCCCTGTTTTCCTGAACACAAAAGTCTTGCATTCTGTTCTGTCCAGGGCCCTCAGCATCTACTGCCAGGTTCCATCTCCCAGCGCCCCCAGGACCCCTCACAGACCCTGGCCAGCTCTCCACAGCAGTCGCTTCCTCCCAGCCAGCCCAAGAGGCACAACCTGTTTTCTATTCCTTTCTGATGCTGCCAGATCTGCTCTTGGGGTCCTTCTCAGCATGAGACTGCCATCATCCACGGACCTTCTCTTTAAGGGTTTTCCCAAGGAAACAGGCAGGAGCGATGCAAGGTGGGGAAAATGACACTTCCTCCAGGCAGAGCTCCCTGCTGTAAGCCACCTGGACTCTAGTTTTATGCTCAGAATTCCACAAAGCAGAGTCCAGCTGGCCTGAAGAAGGTGCCAAATAAAGTACTTCAAATGAAAAATAAGCCAGTAAGATGATTCCCAAAGTGACAAGTCAGAACAATTTTAGTTCCAACGAGTAACCTACATCTCTGAGAACCTGCAAGAGCAGAAGACATTTCTCCACTCAACTGCTCTCCCATCACTTCCAGCTCAGAGATGATCTGCACAGCACACCCCAAGCCACACACATGTCAGCACAGAACTAACTAGCAGAATTAAGTCTTTTCACTTAATGTCTCTGGGAATAAAGATTATAAAATCATTCCTTTAATTTTCAGTTTAGCTGAATAACTGACATCCTTTTATTCAAGACTCTGAAGTTAAGAATACTCATTTTTTATGATCCTGTACGGAGTTAACTCTTACCGACTAAGGGAACAATCTTCCGGCTTTTAGGAAGCCATCATTTTTGGCTTTTAGGAAGTTTCTTTTGCAAAATATTTCAAAATGATTATCTGATAAAATATAAGAGTGAACCCTAAAGTAAGCTATAAACTTTGAATAAAAATGACATGCTAAATATGGCAAAGGCTGGATCAGATAGGAAAAAAACAACAACAGATAACAAAATCCAGGAGGAAATTCTGATGAGGATAACTGCATGGTCTCAAAATGTCTCCTAAATGTCTGCTTACTAGTTGCAAGGCAGGAAAAATACTGGAAGTGTACAGAGGAGAAGCTGGAGAGCATCTTGACTAGGTGATCAAATTAACATCACCAGTGAGGGACAGATGGCCACAGTGGGCCTTGGATGTGACAGCCAGCAGATATTCACCTAGGAGGCATTCCAGCCTGCAGTGTACACCCAATCCATGTTTCAAGGCAATAGCAAACTCGGAAGAAAAGCTCTATTTAAAAACAAACAAATGGTAATGTCATGAGAAACAAAGTAGACTGTGGTAACTGTTCCAGATTTAAAGGGTAAAGAGATAACAGCAACTGAACAAAACATCCAGCTCAAGACCGGATCCTGTACTCAGGGGCGGTGCTATCGAGGACATTATCTGGTCCAGACAAAATGTGCATCTGGGCACTAGAGTACTGTATCAATTAGATTTGTTGATGTTGATAACTGTACTGTGGTTAAAAGCGAAAAAATGGCCCTATTTTTGAGAAATACATATTGAAGTACTTGTAAGGCGTAACAGCCATGATGCATGTAACTTATCCTCATGGAGTTCAGGAAAAAAAGTTTTTGTGTATGTATGTATGAATTTGAGGATAAGAGACACAGAGAAACTTCACAGATGATAAAGCAAACATGGTGCAGTACAAACAAAGGTGAATCTGCGTAAAAGGCCTAAGTATTTTTGTCCTATTTTTATTTTATTGCTATTTTTCTGTAAATTTATTTCAAAGAAGTTTATTTTGGGCTCAGGATGGGATCCTCAGTTCAGCTAGTCTTCATGGAAGCAGGCAGAACCCAGGTTCTAGCAACAACTTCTCTAAAGTCTTAATTCCAACTGAGGCAGGTGTGAAGGGTGAAGCTTACGTCCTGCCCTTCTGGCTCACAGACGCGGATTTAGCACCCAGGCTGCGCATGCGTACTCCTGGCAGATCGAGCCCTCAGAATGGAGGGCAGCCCGAAGAAAATGCCATTCCCACCAAGGAAACCTGCCCCAAGAGAACGGTGTTTGTTCTCCAGCAACACTGGGTATCATCAAGCCTTTCCATTTTTGCCACACTTATGAATGAAAACTACTGACAGAAAGCTGTTTAGAACAGTAATTCTTTATTCTTGACTGAGGCTGAAGATTTTTTCATTTGACTACTACTTGCACTTCTGTGTGCAATTTCCGCCTAAATCCTTTGTCTATTTTTCCATTAGGTTTGTCTGTCTTTTACTGACTTAAAAGATTTCTTTAGTCTAGATTTTAATCTGCTGCCTATTATAAAGGTTACAAAACACACCTGTTGCTTGTCTTTTACCAGAGACATCTAGTTCTGACACAGTCAAATGTGTAACTCCTTCCCTTCATGGGTTTTGGGTCTTGTGGGTTGCTTGGGAATGCCCTCCCCACACTGCCTTTCCTCCTAGTTCCTTCATAGGTTGTTTTGTTTTTTTCAATAAAGTAATAAGGTCTTTTATATCATCAGGAATTTATTTTTACATATGGAATGCAGTATGATTCCAACTTTTCTCCCACAGAAATACCCACCTGGGCTACCACCATTGAGCTGCTATTGTTATCCGATTCAACGTGCCTCCCTATGATCTATGATGTTCCTACACACACAAACGCCTGTTTCTGGACTCTGTTCTCTTCCTCTAAGTGCTCCACCTATCTGCATGCTGAGAGCAGGGAATAAAGGTTTTAATTACCTTCATACTACGTTTTAAAGGAGCCAAGCCCAACCCTTGTTCTTTTTTCAAAATTTCCTTTCAGACTGCGCTCCTAGCTAAGCTTTGGAAATCAACTCAAGTTTCATGAAACATCTGTTGAAATTTCCAATCAGGTTTCCTTTTGGGCAGAAATGGCATTCTTACCATACTGAGCCTTCCCATCCTAGAAAATGCTAAGGGCCTTCACAGCCTCGGGCTTCCTTTCACTCAGTTCAATACCTCATACAGTGCCTGACAGACATTCCCTAAATATATGTTGAATCATTTTTTAAGTTCCATATTTTCTTTAGAAAGGTTTGCAAGTATTTGGTAAGGATTATTCTTAGATAATTTATATTTTTTGTTGCCACAATAGAAAGGAACTTTTATCCATTACATTTTCTAGTTGCTGTCGGCATATAAGAAGGCAATTGCTCTTTGTATGGTGAACCTGTATCTAGCCACCACTGAACAATCAATTCCAACAGTTTCTTAGTTCTCCTGGATAACCAGTTTGATAATCATATCACCTACATTGTCACTTTGTTCCCCAATATAAATACACCTTCTTTGTAAAAATGTTTTGCCTTGGTCAGACCTCCAGAGCAGTAACACAGCAGTCATAGTAGGCATTCTTGGCCTTTTCTGACTATAAGGGGAAGACTCTAGTAAGTATTTACCTAAGTAACATGTCAGTAAATATACTAGTTTTCGATGTAGGTTTGTAATAAATATCCTTTATTAATAACCTATTCTAAAAATTTTAATAGTTTCCTTTAATTATTAATGAGAACTGAATTTTATTCATTGCCTTTTTCTCATCTATCATGTCAATCTTACACAGGTCAAGCAGCTGGCCCACCGTCCATAAATATTAGCTGTTATTATCAAAGATAAATTTCCTCATGTGGAATCCTTTACAAATAATGTACAGAGAAGACAGCAGCAAACGCACAAAAATAGGCATCACCACTAAAAACAGGATGGCTACCTTAACAGGTTCCTGTGGCCTGTGAACTAATGCACGTGATTTTGGGTGAAGCAAATAACCTCCCTATAAAATGATGTAGAAATCTAGGTGTAGGTACAATTCCCTGGAGAGATTTCACAGCTTTCTCCGGAAGGGTCTATGTCCCAGAAAAGTTAAGCACTGTTTTAGGTGGGGGGAGAGTTGAGAAGACACACAAGACAAGGTTAAGAGCAGATGACCAAGATTAGGCTCACTGTAGTTTGGAGGGAGCCAGGCACCCTGGTCAGTGGAGGGGTCTCCCCTAGAGCCGTGGTTTCAGTATCAAAGAAAATGAATGATCGGGGAGGGAGTCCCAAAGAACTTTCTCACCTTTTATTTTCCTTTGTTCTCTTTCAAAAGTTCAAATACATTAACCAAGTCATATCTGAAGAAATGTACAGACCAACTTCTTAGAGCAGGGAAAAAGATAAGCACCCAGAGAATGGGTGCATGGATGGTCCCAAAGATAAGTCTCATCTATGTTGTGCTTCTGTGGGCTTAGAGACTACAAAGATCACACAGACCAGACCTAATCGGTCATTTTGGTGAACTTACTCCTCTTTTTAGGATAATGGGGTTTCAAACTAGTTCATTTCATAAACTTTCTAATACCCTTTATCTCCAACAAATGGCGGCCAGATGGACTCAGTGACAAAAAGAAAACAGGGAATGATTATTATGATGGGAAAGAATGAAAAGGCACATAAGAAAATGCGTAAGAATCAGGGGAGACACTAGGCCGAGCTAAGGAAGAAACAGATGTGGACTCAAAGAAACAGCCTCCGGTTTTCAGAGACAGAACAAGAAGCCCCACTCCAGGAACACGTGGCTTCTGTTCTGCTGTGGGTGTTAAAAGTGGTCGCCGTTTACTTCCTCTTAGAAAAGATTATGTCAGGACCACAAGGGATCAAACACGACTAACCTGTTTCCTTCTGCACAGGACTGTGTTATCTTTGTCCCTTCTAGAGAGTTTGGGGCTGGGGATCAGGCCCCTGCACCCTGCTCACAGGTATAGCAACTCTCCTTACAAGTGATCACAATAACACCACTTAGAGAAAAGCAACAAACACCCTTCTTACCTGCCTAAGTGTTCAGAGTTCGGACTGACCAGGTACATTAGATTCCTGAGTGTATGCAGTGGCTGTAATTGATCTAAATTTACATGCTAGAAAAAGTGGGAAAAAAAAAAGATTAATATTTTCAACCATGTAACAAATTAAAATTGAGCTCATAGCGGTATTTTCCATACCTGGGAAAAGCACAGGTAAAGAATATTTGCATTCAGTTTCTTCACTGCCCGAGTAAATTTCTGTCTGCTGAGGTTTTCTCCACAAAATTCACTGCAAAACAAATGGACAATCTGTAAAGTCGTGATTCCTGAAGAAATTCTGTTAAAATGTTCATTTTAAAGAGTATGCTTTACACTACAGTTAGCACAAGACACACCCCAGGTCCTTTGCCTCATAATAAACTGCACTTATCAGAAACTTTCTAGGAATGAGCTGCTGCTCTCCCGGACAGCAACTTCACTGCATCCAGAAATTACACATGCACGTACCCTGTGACCAAGCAGCCCTGCTTCTGAAAGCTTACTCTGCACAAGTACCCGCACACTAATGAAACAACGAACGGACAGGATTATTCTGCGGTGTGAGCAGGGGACACAGCGGATTGGTTAAGATTTTGGCACATCTGTACAAATGAAAACTTGGCAATTGTCCACATTAGGCGGAGTGACTGCTAAAGCCAACAGTGGCTCTATAAGGTCCCCACGGGATCCACCGACTGGGGGCCCCACTGCCACATTCTCTCACTCTCCCCAGGCTCTACACCTGCCCTTCTTGCCCAGGGACTCCCGTGGCCTGCTCCCAGCCTCCTCCAGGTTCCCACGGGACCCACACCCACCCTCTAGGATGCGGTAAATAAACCCTTCCTTGCCCCACATCCCTGCTCTCTCACCCGCTCTAAAGTTCTCCCCAACCCTCATCACCAGCTGACACAATGTTCATTCACTATGTCTCTCTGTTAAAATTAAGTACCAAATGGGCAGAGATTATTTTCTCATCACCAGTGTACCCCTCCAGTGCCTAGAACAATGCCGAGCACCAGCAGGTGCTCAAAAAATCTTCATAAATAAAAACAAGTTTACAAAGCAAGGCATAACACCTTAGTTTAGCACAATACCTTTTGTGTTTAAAGGGAGGTGGTGATGGTGGTAATAACATACATGAACATTTACTTGAAATGCAAGGATAACCGGTGGGAGGTAGGAAGGTCTTAGTAGGAACTGGGTGGACTATAAACCTTTACAATTAAATAAAAAAGTGTTACAATTTACTCAGTTCTTACACATAAGCATGCCCTCTGCATATCCTGGTTTTCCCTTTATATTCTCGTATGAGAGAATTCTGTGGTCTTTTCAAACGTGTCTCGTGCAACTGTAAGACAATGATGCAAATTTGCACATTGGGTTTATCAAGTATTTCATGGTCAGATCGCTTCTCTCTAGAACATCCTTCGATTCTTTTTTTCTCTCCTGGCCATACATGAGGCATGTGGGATCTGATCAGGGATCCAACCCATGTCCCTGCAGTGGGAGTGGAGAGTCTTAACCACTGGGCCACCTGGAAAGTCTCAATAATACTGAGATTCTTGTCCTTCCCCAACTGCCCTCCCATTATTTAACTAGAATAAATAACACAATAGGAACATGAGAGAGCCGATGATAACGATGACATCACTGCTTTCAATTACTTGCCTGTTGCACAGCTTTTTGGGAAGATTTATGTCGAGTATATGAGACAAAATGTTGACCAGCTGAGTCGCGTAGCACAATGCAGCACTGATCGTGTAAGCAGGGTTATTATGTTCCATGTCTATAAAGTATATAAACAACAGCCATACACAAAAAACTTCAATTTCAACACAAACATTAATGAACCTAGATCTCTGGGATGTGTGGTTTTATCAATACCTTACTGACGGCTAAGCTTTACTCTTCACTAATAAAGGGTCCATGGCCAGATATTAATATTTCATTATTTATAATTATTGATGAGTGGAATATAACCTAAGTAAATGGGCCTAACCAGACCCAGCATAAATGAAATTGAAATCTGAACTGCTTGGATAACACATTATTTAGGCAATTAATGACCAACTTAAAAGTCACCTCCTCAGAGAGGCCTCCTCTGACTACCCTACAGAGAAATAGTCCCTTCCTCTGCAGCCCCACCCCATGAGGGCGCTGGATCTGCCCACAGCCCACGCTCAGTCATGATGCCTTTGACCATTAGTTGCTTCCTTTCCTCTCCACAGAGAGGCAAAGGGCTACTCCTGCCTTGGTGACATCGCCTTGTATCACCAGCAGTGTGCATAACAGAAAGCACTCATTAAATACTTGCTGGATAACTAAATGCATCATCTTTCTCCACCAAAGAGAAGCTATTGGCATTTTAAAGGTTTTTTCTACTGGGGTATTTCAACCTCCACTTAGGACTGGTGAAAAAAAAAAAAGTTATTTACAAAGTTAGAAGCTATAAAAATGGGACCCAATAGGCTAAATACACTTCTTTAAATAGTGAGATCTTTTTGTATAAGTAACATTTGACCCTAAAAGGTGAAATATCTAAAAAAATACTGACCCATGTTTTCAGTCCATTCATCGATTAGCAAAATGTGGCATAGCCACACCAAGGAGTATTACTCAGTCATGAAAGGAATGAAATGTGTATGTCACAATGTAGATGAACTTTGAAAACCATATGCTACGTGAAAATAGCCTGACGCAAAAGGCCACATGTATGATCCCATTTCTGTGAAACAAACAGAAAGCATCCACAGAGACAGAAAGCAGGAGTGACTGATTCGAGCCCCACAGTTTTTGTCTGGGATGAAAAATGTGCTTTTGATCTTGACAAAGGTGATGGCCGCACAACACTGTGAATGTACTGAGTCCTGCTCACTGACCCTATAACTGTTCATTTTGTTACATCAAGTTCACCTCAATTAAAAAAAATTTTATAGAAGTTTTCAAACACTATCTTGCTTCTCACCAGGCCCCTGCGTGGTCTTCTTCTCTTCTACCCAGTTGTAGTAGGCCGAGTAGTCCCCGTTGTTGGGAAGGCTAATCCAAGGCCCCGTGATGCTAATGCTGGTATCCCCGTTGTGATCATCACAGACCCATCGCCCCGAGAGGTAAGTCGTCCTCCGCGCTTCGGCGAGCTTGCTCACAGTGCTGGAGGTCATGGCGCTGTCACTCTCTGAAGACACATCTTCAGGGTCTCTACAAACCGAAGATCACACGGATGTAAAGGCACTGGGTTTTAAACAGGTGTGTAGTTACCTGGCAGGTACATGGAACACTGGGATGATGCATGAAAGGACGGGGATTTAATTGGAAAATACAGAGATAAGCAACTCCTTCCAGAGGTGAAGGACAAAGCAGCCGTGGCAGAGAAGCTCACAGCATGTGGGCACGATGGCACCATGAACAAGGGCATCAAGTGTTAGGTTCTCAAACTGTGTGATCTCAAGACCCCCTCATGCACTTAAAAATTCTGAGGGCTCCAAAGAGCTTTTGTGTATGTGTGTTAGATCTATTAATATTTACTGTATTAAAAGTCTGAGAAATTTTTAAAGTATTAACTCACTCAAAAATAATAACCCCCTTTACACATTAAGTAGCATGTTTTTATGAATGAAAAACTGTATTTTTCAAAACAGGAAAATTCACGAAGAGTGACATTATTTGGTGACTACCTGGGCTGCAAAGCACAGCACAGCACTGATTATGACTTTTGAAAATCTCTTTAAAACCCATGTCTTTCTGCTGTTCTTTCAAGGGGAGAAAGTGTCCCATGGAAAAAAAACGCACTAGGTTCACCAGCAACTCACGCAAAGGCCTTTCCTTCAGCCCCTGGTAGCTTTTAGCATGCAGCAAACATGCTTTCTACGGACTTCCCACCACACTGCACAGCAGTCTAAGGATGGGCATGCAGTGGTCAAGACTTAATTTAAATAAAATGAATAATTTCACTGCTTCATCAATAGTGTTCTTGATGTGTAACTGGCTGGTTTTTTGCACGGCAAAGCAATCCAATGACTATTACCACAGTTTGGTGTCACTGTCTTGAAACCTGTCAAGGTGACAGAGGTTTTCCTACCATGGCATTTGAGCCACTAGTACAAATGTCAACAGAGTAAAAAGGGAAAATAACATGTTAGTATTATTATGGAAATAGTTTTGACTGCACAGATGCCCTGAAAAGGCCTCAGTGACCTACACTTGGAGTGCTGCTGGCCGAAGGTATGGAGGTGGAATGAGAAGGCCTGGCGGGTACTGTGCAGGTGGCGAGAGGACACAGGGTGTCTGGGGAGCAGAAGGTCAGCGTAGGTGCGTGTAGGAGGCACGAGCGAAGTGCCAGAAAACGGTGCTGAAAGAAGAGGTGGGAGATGCCCAGACAAGGCAGGGCTTGCTGTGTTGCTGTGTTTTGAATGCATCCTTGGGGCCGCTGGCTCTCAATTCCTCTTCCTCTGCACCAGGCACCCGTAAACCCACTCCTCCTGGCAGCCCTGCACAGGACAGGACAGCACAGGACACCGTGGCCAGGTCTAAGCTGGCCCTCTACTTCCTCCTTCCTCCACTCAAGGCAGGTTGAGAAGAAATGTGAAGGAATAAGGTATCTTATCATAGGGATAACTTCAACACTACTAGCTTAAAAAAGAGAATGATACACAGCAATTTACACTAACATAAAAGATCTGAACATCACAAGTATGGAAGAGAAAGTTTTTCTCTATGAGTCTTAGTACCCTAAAATCTGGACTAGTATCCTAGTCTTGTTGATCATGCGTTCTAACACAGGTATTTTGGCTCCTACATAATTTAAAAAATCTAGAATGTAATGCTTCCGTTTGTCAGCTTTTTCCCCCTCAAAGGCCTGGCCAGCTGTCTTTAAAACAATTTTTGGAAAAATCTGACATTTCCCCACTGATTCAAAATACCACCTCAGGGTCTATTTCTGAGCCCTGCATTCTTCTCTATTTTGAATCTGCCTTTTTATCTCTGTATTTGCTAACCATCACTAGTGACAAATGACTTGTTAAGTGTCAGAGAGTAGGCTGTCAAGTCAGAAGCACAATCAGACCTTCAGGCTTTGAGGAAGCTCACTCTGGCAACAGGTGAAAGGACAGACTGAAGTGGAGGCAGTGAATTTTAAGTCCTAAGAGAGCAAAAGTCCAGACTATCCAGCGCCAGGAAAAGGTGCCAGAAAGTGAAGATAACTGGAAGAGAAGGAAAACCCTCAAGGGCAAGAGCCCGATGGTTAATCAGAAAACAAATGAAACTCCTCAGTGGAAGTTTCCAAATCTGTGTGATCACCAGCATCATCTGGGGAAATTTAAGAAACAAAGCATTCCAAGATGGCCAGGGAGGCTGGAGCTCAGTCCTCCGGGACTGTTTTCTCCTGAAGTTCCTGAGTGACTCTGATGGTCAGCCGCTGGGAATTCCCATCCTGGCTCCTGAGGGTGTCTGAGCACTGTGGCCTGAGACTCGACCTAGCTGATCCTAAGCTGGACGGGAGGGCTACCAGGAAAAGGTGGAGTCAGCATGTCTCGCCCACCAAGTAAGAGACCCAGGGGCTTTTTCTTCCATCTTAGCTCATGATTTCTCTGTGAAGTAGGCGTTTATTATCTCACAGACGAGGAAATAAGACTTGAAGGCGCAAGAACCTGCCTAACAGCGTGTGACTAATGAGCAGCCGGACTGGCCCTGCAGCCACAGCAGATGGTTCCGGATGAAGCGTGTGAGCCTGGCCCTCCCCTGGAAGCTCCAAGAGTCCACAAGCCTGGGCTTCACCTCACCCAGGGCCACCACCCTTCCCCTTGGCTGCCTCCCTAACTTTGTGCAGTGTTTACTGTTTGCTGAAGCAGATAAGACTTAAGTTTCACCACCAGGAAAACCCAGAATGAGGCCCAATAAACGTGCTGACGTGCTTGAAAGACGCTTGATCTTTGGAAACTGGGTTTCCCTAGAGTTGAAAGACTTGCTTATTGTACCTCGCACCAGTCTTTACTTCCTCGATGGGAAAAATGACAGACGTGAGCTCTAATATGTGAGACCGCCGAAGATCTGCCAGACGCTCATAATGACTTCTTAAGTCCGTGTTTTTTTTCTCTACCAGGTCACCAAGTTTGCGATTATGTCTCTGGATCTTCTCCTTCTTTTCCTGGTGCCGTTGTGCTCGAGTATAAAGTTTCTGATTCTTTTCCTTGGTTTTCAGGAGGCCTTCGGCATCTAAAATAAACAAGTCACATCCAACAGTAAGCTCTGGAAACAGTTCCTGGGTACTGCATACTACCACCCCCCCCACCACGGCTCCGAAGCATTAAGTGTCTTCCTGAATTCTGCCTAAATTGAAAGCAAAACCTCAGTAACATTAATGAGATGATGTTCACCGAGTATGGAGACCAAGAATTTAGTTCAAGGAGGTATTACACACAGAGCAAAGGGGACCACCACTAAAATGATTCTGAGTCTCCATTGGTAATCAACATTAGTAAGCATAAGTCAAGACTATCAAGTTCAAGTTAGGGAAGCTGGATTGTGTTTGAAGTTTAGCACACAAAGCACCTGACTTTCTTAAAGTAAACACTGAATAGGCATGTTGGGCAGAAAAAATATCTAAGTTTGAAAAACTCACTGGAGACCTGATTTTCCTTAGGAAACTACTGAGTGTGGCTTGGGCTCCATTCAGAGAGCCCGAGGACAATCTCACGGCCAATGGTCATGCAACAAAGAAACAGACCACCACTCTGAAAAGTCACCGTGGGGAGCAGCACCCCCAGCAGGGTGGGAGTACCCACCATACACCAGCATTTTAACACTGCAAGGGCCACCAGAGCCTGGCCACACAACCAAGAAATCAGACACTCATCCTGCCCAATATGCGTCCTTTCCACAAAGGTCCTAGGGCTTCCCAGGTGACACAGTGGTAAAAGTATCCCTGCCAATGCAGGAGATGCAAGAGACGCAGGTTCGATCCCAAGGTTGGGAAGATCCCCTGGAGGAGGAAATGTCAACCCACTACAGAATTCCTGTCTGGACAATCCCATGGACAGAGGAGCCTGGCGGGCTATAGTCCATGGGGTCGCAGAGAGTCAGACAAGACTGAGGACGCACGAAACTGAACCTAGCTTATTTCACTGCAGGCATAACGTTTCTTTTATATACACACACACACATATTTTTTTCTTCTGTGATTCACCTTTTCACCATTCCTGATCAACATGAATGTCCCTAAGTCTATGGTCCTTTCACACACTTTCCAATAAGTTCAACCATTTTCATGATCTCTTCTGAGTTCTTTACAAGTACTCAAATGTATCTATCAATATCTAGCCAGGGCCTGAGCCATATGGTGGTTAGATTTCTTAAACGACATTTTCCAATGTAACAACTAGGACCCCCTGAAGGTGACAGGAAATCACCACAGACAGCCGACTTGCACTAGCGCGCTCCGGTTAAGTCACTCTTCTCTCCGTGTCATCTTCCCTGTCCGCAATCTACGCTTGATATTTTGGCAAATAACAGATCAACTCAACTCTGAAATTTCAAATGCAATCCAATTTCCCTATCTATGCCGTATTATCATGCAATCATAACATGTTAAATCAAAAGATTCTGGAGAAATATTCATCAGGAGCTACAGTTTATAATTAGTATTTTAACAATAAGATTTTTTTTTTTTAAACACACAACAGGCTATTTCTTGAGCAGCAAACTCTTAATCTATAAACTTGAGCTTCTGGAATCCATTAACTGCCTTGAAATTGTTTGCAAAATTTTCTGAGTCTAGTGTAGATGGTGGCAAACAGCTTATGAACCTTATGAACAGAGTAGAGCTACTACTCTGGCCCAAACCTTTACCAAACAAAACAAGTACAGAAGTAGAGAGCAAATTTAGAAAACACAAACAATCATATTTTGACATGGCTATGTGATATTACCCTGGCATCCAAGTGTGCAATCACTTTTCTAGCAACTAATTTTATTATAGTTTACAGAAGTATTGATGTTGGTTTATGACACATTAGAAATGAAAGAGAAAAAAATGGTCTTTTACTATAGACAGCTTATGAACCATTGACCCCAGTCCCCATGAATGAGATTTTCATTTTCTAAGTTCAAGGCAGGGCCCAGACTCTCTTTAGATTTTAAAAATGGTTATCAGGCTAGGGATGGAAATCACAGCTATAGAGTCCACTAGTGGAGAACCATCGGAGAAGGCAATGGCAACCCACTCCAGCACTCTTGCCTGGAAAATCCCATGAATGGAGGAGCCTGGTAGGCTGTAGTCAATGGGGTCACGAAGAGTCAGACACTTACTGAGCGACTTCATTTTCACTTTTCACTTTCATGCATTGGAGAAGGAAATGGCAACCCACTCCAGTGTTCTTGCCTGGGACGGGGGAGCCTGGTGGGCTGCCGTCTGTGGGGTCGCACACGTCTGTGCGGTAGCACAGAGTCGGACACGACTGAAGCGACTTAGCAGTAGCAGCAGCAGCAGTGGAGAACCATATCTTTTGTTAATATTTTCCATGGTTGTTGCTTTCAGTATCTGGGGGCTTTGCTGTGGTTCAGTCACTAAGTTGTGTCCAATTCTTTTCTACCCTATGACCTGCCAGGCTCCTCGGTCCTCCACTATCTCCAGGAGTTTGTTTAAATTCATGTCCATCAAATCAGTGATGCTACCTAACCATCTCATCTTCTGCCACCCTCTTCTCCTTTTTCCTTCAATCTTTCCCAGCATTAGGGTCTTTTCCAATGAGCCAGCTCTTTGCATCGAGTGGTCAAAGTATCGGAGTTTCAGCTTCAGCGTCAGTCCTTCTAATGAATATTCAGGGTTGATTTCCTTTAGGATTAACTGGTTTGATCTCCTTGAAGTCCAACAGACTCTCAAGAGTCTTCTCCGGCACAATTTGAAAGCATCAATTCTTTGGTGCTCGGCTTTCTTTATGACCCAACTCTCATATCTGTATATTACGACTGGGAAACCCACAGCTTTGACTAGATGGACCTTTAGCAACAAATGCTTTTTAATATGCTGTCTAGGTTTGTCATAGCTTTTCTTCCAAGAAACAGGCATCTTTTAATTCATGGCTCCAGACACCGTCTGCAGTGATTTTGGAGCCGAAAAAAATTAAGTCTGACACTGTTCTACTTTTTCCCTATCTATTTGCCATGAAGTGATGGGACCAGATGCCATGGTGTTAGTGTTCTGAATGTTGAGTCTTAGCCAGCTTCTTCGCTTTCCTCTTTCACCCTCATCAAGAGGCTCTTTAGTTTCTCTTCACTTTCTGCCATAAAGGTGGTATCATCTGCATATCTGAGATTGTTGGTATTTTTCCTGGCAATCTTGATTCCAGCTTGTGATTCATCCAGTCTGGCATTTTGCATGATATACTCTGCCTAGAAGTTAAATAAGCAGAGTGACAGCATACAGCTTTGTCATATTCCTTCCACAATTTTGAATTAGCCAGTTGTTCCATGTCCAGTTCTAACTGTTGCTTCTTGTCCTGCATACAAATTTCTCAGGAGACAGACAAGGTGGTCTGGTATTCCCAACTCTTAAAGAATTTCCCACAGTTTGTTGTGATCCACACAGTTAAAGGCTTTAGCACAGTCAACGAAGGAGAAGTAGATGTTTTTCCATAGACAGAGGACCCTGGCAGGCTACAGTCCACGGGGTTACAAAGAGACAACTTAGTGACTAAACTAAAAGGATAACTGGGATAGGAGCCTATTAAAAGGAGCTGATCAAAGTTTTAAACTTATTTATCAGAGAAAAGCACAAACTCAGTCAATTCAGCAATTTCAGGAGGTTCACAGATGCCTGGTGGCAAACTCCTACTGTGAACATCCAGGGAGGAGGGGAAAGTGGGTGAACCCATGGTAAGTAATGAGTCCCTACATTGCTGCTGACCCAGAGCCTTTGGAGAGTGCAAGCCAAACTCGGCACAAGAGAGGCGGGCTGTAGTTCTCAGACCTCTTCACCAGGCTGCCCTGTTTCTGTTGCTTATTAATCCTGTGAAACTCCACGCAAGCACTTTATTAGGACAAGTTTTTCAAAGGCAGCTTTTATACCATTACCTACCACTATAAAATACTTGCTTCTGAAAGCAATGAGTAGACAAGAAAGGGACTTACAAGGTATGACAGCAACCCATTTTAAACTTTAAACAATGATCTTCAGAAATACATGAACAACTTTTCTTTTTTCTAAAATTTATCTTTGGCCTTGCCACATGACATGTGGGATCTTAGTTCCCTGACCAGGGACTGAACCCCCACCCACTACACTGGAAGCTCAGTGTCTAAACCACTGGACCACCAGGGACATCCCAGCAAGCACTATGTCTAAGGACATAGGATTTCTAAGAGGAGTCTCTTAAAATTTGGCAACTACCTGTGATAAAATATGAAGTACACAAACATAATGCAAAATTAATACTAATTAAAATATGTGTAAGTTCACTGATGGAGAAAAAGTCAGTATTTGCTTCTGGTGTGAACTAATTATTACACTTGCTTACCAAGACTGACTCTCAGCTTCCTATCAGCTAAGGGAAATAGGACATATACAGTACTCAACTTTATAAGTTGAGATAAGTAGTTTATAAAGGTTATTACATTTGCACATGTGTTTATGTATATATGCACGCATTTGTAAATATACACAACATAGGTACATGTTTCATATACATATATTTGAAATACATATATATAAATTCCTTATACAAATGTTTTACAAAGAGTAAAAGGCAACCAGTTAACGTTTCCAGGTTGTTATTGCCTTTACCACCCATCCCCTTTTCTTTCCCTAGTTGATTAATCCCATGAAATTATACATGAGTCCTTTATCAGGGCTGGAGAGAGGTGGGGAAATTACTTACTTTTCTTCATCTCTTCATTTCCTTTACATATAGTTTGTTTCAGCTGTTCAATCCTCATCTTGCAGGACATTATTTTCCATCTCTTAAAAAAGGTATGAAACAAATCACAAATATTGGTCTCTTACAATTAATATGATTATCTACTAGGGACACTACTTATCCTGAGGTGTATCTTAGAAAACGCAATGAAGAAAAGTCCAGTATAATTATATTTATTACAGCTTTTGTAACTAGTGGATTACAAAAAAGAAAAAAATTTTTCTGGTTCAGGACAGAAGATGCTAGGCAATTAAGAGAGAATGAGAAATTCTCATAGCTCTTTTCTGTGTTAGTAAGTACAGAGAAAAAAGCTGACGCATATTATCTTAATCTGTCCTATCCAATACAGAGCTACTGGTCCTGTATTTCAGATATGTGGCTATCTGAAAGTCAGTGAGATTATGTAAAATTTAAAAGAAAATCTGGTTTTCACTCCCACTACCCACATGTCAGGTGGTACATGTCAACACCGCCTATGGCTAATGCCTACCATATTGGGCAGTATAGACAGAACATCTGTATCATCAGAGAGTTCTACGGATGCACTGCTCTAAATTCTCAGTGCTGGTTACTGAGGAGACTATCAGGTGTACTATCTCACTGATGCAATAAACAAATATTACTTACAGAGTAATAAACTGCAACAGAGAAGAATTCCTTTTTTAAAAAAAGTGTATAATTCATGTAAGATTTCTGGAAAAGCCCTGAAAAAATTTTATGAGACGTGAAACTGCCTTTTTCCATTACCAAGATTTAGGTACAGCTTCCCCAAAGAGAATAAAGGATAAGTAAAAATCTGACATATTATTTGGTTTTTAGAAAGTATGATTTATCTATTCCATGATGTCTCCATAAATGGGGACAGGGGACATCTGAGAGCTTACAAGAACATTCAAATGTTTATAATGTTTAACACTTGTCTAAAGAGTGTGATGGTACAAGATACAGAATACATTACAGGACTGTTCAGCGGGGAAAATGCTCCCCTCTTCAAAGCAGCGTGAGAGACATCTGAGAACAGAGTCACAGGAACCGTGACCAATTTAGGAATAAACTGGCAATGAGATGTTTTCACTTTTAAAAGATATTAGTCTTTAAGAACCAATATTTTAAGTTTTTGATAGAAAAACTAGAAAACTTGGAAAAACTGGGATGAGATTCTTTATAAATAGTCTTTTATAACTTTTTTCCATACAACATAATTTGTTTATAGAACATTCAGAACATAAGCAGAATTCACTTATGTCACCTCTCTAAGTATTTAAAACTTATGAATGATGCTTATGATAAAAAAGCAGGCATCACAAAAGAGAAGAACGAGATTGTTAGCCTTGACTCCTTCCCACTACTCAGGGGTAACTGTGTATCTTTTCAGACTTTCAAGAGCATATATTTTAAAAACACACACAAATGGAATCATACTTTACCCGAGCCTACTATTTGAGTTTTTTTTTTTCATTAAAAAAATATACCTTGGATGTCATTCCGTACCAGTGCATACAGACTGACCACATACTTTTTAACAGCTACGCAGTATCATAATTAGCTCATTCTGTTTGATGAATATTTAATTATATATTAATTTGACTCAGAACAACGCAGACGATCAGAATCCTTACCTGTAAATCTCTATATTCACGTGCACTTTCTCAGGAGGAAAACTGCTGATGTATTTATACCACACATGCCTCATAAAAGCGACAAACCACCACCAAGCTGTCCCTCAAACAAAGCTGCCAACACGCACTTCCCCCAACAGGGAATAGAAGTGTCAGTCAAACTCCTTATTTTCATATGTTGTAATCATTTTGTCCCAGTTTATATTCATTTTGCCAGGGTCTTCAACAGACATAATTTTTAAACATTTATGTAGTGTATCAAATGTTTTACTTTATGGCTTATAAAGGTCTGCTCACCTTCAGATTATATAAACACTCCCATATTTTCTTTTAATATTTTAGCTTATTTTTCAATTAACCCATCTAGAAAATAAAGAGCATCTAACTGTTCTTGTATATTTCTGTCAGCATCAGACCTCATAATTATTCATTATGGTGGTTCCATAATTAACTGCCGATACCCTGTTTTTGGTATCTAAATGAAATGTGTGAGAAGCCTGCACTAGAAATACATTCACAGAGAACTACCAAAAAATGATTACAAATATTTTTAAGTTCAAAATCATTTTTTAAGTTCTGCTAATTTAAAAACATCTAACCTCAAGTTTAAAGAATATTCTTTAAATACTTCTTACCAATTGATCTGTCATCCATTTTCCTTCCATAGCTTTTAATACCCTGTATGGAGAAGAGATAAAGGAAGTAAGCTCTTAAAATAATAAAACTGGTAAAGCTCAAAAATGCAAAGTCAACAACTTTTTTAAAATAAGGTCTTAGAAAACTCTGGATATACCAAAGTGGGGTAAAGTATTTAAACATGTTTTCCAAATCCCCTACTTTCTACAATTCTTTTCCTCACCTGCTTCCTTTCGAACTTTTAGTATGGCACTTTTGTGTTTTTGTAAATACAATAAACTTCCATAACAGCCATTGCCTTTGCTCTCCATCATAATCAATAATTTCCATCAGTCGTAAGTAATAATAACGAGACCCTGATGTTAGAAAAGATTGAGGGCAAGAGGAGAGGGGGTGACAGAGGATAAAATGGTCGGGTGGCATCACCAACTCAATGGATGTGAGTTTGAGCAAACTCTGGGAGATAATTAGGGCAGAGAAGCCTGGTGAGCTGTAGTCTATGGGGTCACAAACAGTTGAACACAACTTAGCAATCCAACAACAACATAAGATAATTCATGATCCAAAATGCTATCATCAGTTCTCCCACTTTAAAATGGCACAAGTCAGTGTAGGCTAACGTTCTACAGAATGAAGTGTTCAATAGGAAAAAAGTTAAGTTTCTATGTTAGAGTAAGTCAGAGAAATGACTGAGTAAAATAAAGCCAAGCAGGCTTCTCTAATGCAGGGCATATCTGAAGAGTTAATCTGCTCATAAATGTGTTAATCATATCTGGGGTCTGGATGGACAGCAGTGACTGGACCAATTTGGGACAAAAGCTTTTACAGGACAATTTCCAAATCCAGAGGATGAGAGATTTGTCAGGGGTGCTTGTTAATACTCGATTTCTGGGCCTCCCCTCAGATCTACTGAATCAGAATACCTGAGGATAGACTCCAAGAATCTACATTTTTAACCAGAACACCAAGTTAATTTAATCTTATGTGGATGATCCAGAGACCACACTTTGCAAAACCTTCATACAGAAGAACAGAGACAGAGAGAAGCAATAATGTCCTGCCACTAGGGCAACATGCTTTCTGTACTGGACCCATTCACCAGGGCCAGCTCTCTGATTCACCCATTCAGTCACTGTGCCTGCTGCTAACCAGGCACCATGTTTGACCCCACTGTTTTCCAGAAACCCAACAATCTCTTATTTTGGTTTCTCCCAGATACAGTGCTCATCACACGTTGAGATCTGTATCCTAAATTCAATAAATCAGCAACCCACATATCTGCATAACACAGCACTGAAAGAAACCAGGTGGTGACCAGATAACCCCCACAAATTAGAAAGCAAAATGAAAACTCACTCTTTTTGAAATTCTTCTTGCTTGCTCTTAAGCTGGCTTAACCTTTCCTTCTTGTCTATAAACCTGTAAGAAAAGAATGCAGCATTTTATTTAAATGTTCATTTTTTTTCAGTCAAATGAGATTATGCAAATTCCTGAGAGCCAATCATTTCTGCAGACTCACCCAGAAATGTCACTGTCCAAACATATCTTCTCGATAGGATGCACACAGCTGCCTACCATTTTACTTAAAACTAGGTTACTTAAAACTAGGTTCATATTCTCAGCTTTAAAACTCTTTCATGGATTTATAAAATATGGCTATAGGTTTCTTCATGCCTAGGTTAAATTATCTTCCGAAACAGGCAAATCAGAGCACTAAAGTGAGTTTGAATCCAAGGAAACTGAGGCTTCCATTATAAATAATTGTAATTATTAAACTTAACTGAACCCTGCTCTCATCTATAAATTGGTGCCTCAGTTCAGTTCAGTCACTCAGTCATGTCCGACTCTGCGACCTCATGGACTGCAGCATGCCAGGCCTCCCTGTCCATCACTAACTCCCAGAGTTTACTCGAATTCATGTTCACTGAGTCTGTGATGCCATCCAACCATCTTATCCTCTATCATCCCCTTCTCCTCCCACCTTCAATCTTTCCCAGCATTAGGGTCTTTTCACATGAGTCAGTTCTTTGCATCAAGTGGCCAGACTATTGGGAGTTTCAGCTTCAGCATTAGTCCTTCCAATGAATATTCAGGACTGATTTCCTTTAGGATGGACTGGTTGGATCTCCTTGATGTCCAAGGAACTCTCAAGAGTCTTCTCCAATACCACAGTTCAAAAGCATCAATTCTTCAGTGCTCAGCTTTCCTTATAGTCCAGCTCTCACATTCATACATGACTACTCAAAAAACCACAGCTTTGACTAGACGGAACTTTGTTGGCAAAGTAATGTCCAATCTTTTCTCACTAAATTTATTGTTAGTCATTACGGCTAGCAAGTCACTATTATTAACAAAGTTAAAAGGAAAGAATATCACATCACAGATCATTTTTTATATTTGTCAGTATTCTACCCTTATTTTCTTCCTGCTACCTCATTAGGGATTAGTTTGCTTTTTTTGTTTTTTGGAGTGTAAGGCAGAAACTTCAATCATCAAATTTAAGCCTCTCATTAAGTTACAAATTTCCACCAAAGTATTGCTTAAGCTAAACCCTTAACATTTTTGAAATGCTGTATTTTATCCTTTAGTTTGAAATTTCTAATTCTCCATAAAATTCCCTCTGATCAAGAATTTATTTATAAATGTATCACTCAATTTCCAGATATACCAGCTTTTTAGGTAACTTACTGTTATTTTTCTACTTTAACTCTGATGTGGTCCCAGAATATGAGATTTCAATCTTGTAATTTGAGATTGTCTTATGGCCTTGCATATGATGCACTTCATCTTGGTGAAAGTTCCATGTGAACTTGAAAAAATGTGTATTTTACAGTTCCTGGGTACAGAGTTCTATAAGCACCAACCCACAGCTGAAGGTGGCAAGCAGTGATATTCAGATCTTTTAGATCTGTGCTGTTCAACACAGCAGCCATCAGGCATATGTGGCTACTGAGTACTTAAAATGTGACCATAAAGGCCCTAAAAATCTCTTCCTTAAAATAACAGTAAAATAATCTCTTCCTTAAAATAAGAAAAATTTTAAAAAATGCATGAGTAATATCACGCAACAGACTGGTTTAAATTGGGAAAGGAGTACGTCAAAGCTGTATATTGTCATCCTGCTTATTTATTTAACTCATGTGCAGAGTACATCATGCGAAATGCCAGACTGAATGAAGCACAAGCTGGAATCAAGATTGCTGGGAGAAATATCAATAACCTCTGATATGCAGATGACACCACCCTTATGGCAGAAAATGAAGAAGAATTAAAGATGAAAGTGAAAGAAGAGAGTGAAAAAGTTGGCTTAAAACTCAACATTCAAAAAACTAAGATCATGGCATCTGGTCCCATCACTTCATGGCAAATAGATGGAGAAATAATGGAAATAGTGACAGACTATCTTTTGAGGGGGCTCCAAAATCACTGCAGATGGTGATTGCAGTCATGAAATTAAAAGACGCTTGCTCCTTGAAAGGAAAGCTATTACCAACCTGGACAGTATATTAAAAAGCAGAGACATTACTATGCCGACAAAGGTCCATCTAGTCAAAGCTATGGTTTTTCCAGTGGTCATGTATGGATGTGAGAGTTGGATCATAAAGAAAGCTGAGTGCCAAAGAATTGATGCTTTTGACCTGTGGTGTTGGAGAAGACTCTTGAGAGTCCCTTGGACTGCAAGGAAATCAAACCAGTTCTAAAGGAAATCAGTCCTGAATATTTATTGGAAGAACTGATTCTGAAGCTGAAGCTCCAGTACTTTGACCACAGGATACAAAGAACTGACTCGTTAGAAAAGACCCTGATCCTGGGCAAGACTGAAGCCAGGAGGAAAAGGGGACGACAGAGGATGAGATGGCTGGATGGCATTACTGACCTGATGGACATCAGTCTGAGCAATCTCCAGAAGCTGGTGATGGACAGGGAAGCCTGGCGTGTTGCAGTCCATGGGGTCGCAAAGAGTCAGACATGACTGAGCAAGTGAACTTAACTGAATATCATGCAATGATTCTGAATTGAGCTAACAGTGGCTTATTAATTACTTTCAAAGAAATAAAGGTAATGTTACCCGCCATGGTAACACGGTATGGAGTCCAGAATTAGGCTTGTGGCTATCTCCTGATTTTCCAGTCTAAATTAAAACAATTCAACAGAATTGTAACATAAAACCAGAACCATAATAGCCTTAAAAATGTCTTCCTTAAAATAATCCAGACACAGAAGTCTAACACACTATTTTTATAATCCCACATCTGAAATATCCCCGGATATCTACTTCTAAATGGAAGGGATAAAATGCCCTAATTATGACTCTGCCATTTCATAGTCACTGAAAATGTAACACATATATTAAACAAGAAAGCAAATCAGACAATATTATATGTGACAGAATTATATACTTAAGTGGCTAAATTAAAAACTCACTTTCTCAGTGACACTCTCACATTTCAACAGCTACATATGGCTGGAGGCCACTTTACTGGATGCACAGATATGGAGCATCATTGCACAGAGTTAGTACTGCAAAGGCCAGTGAGGTGGTAACTACAGGAACTATTAGAAAACTCAGAAACCAATGTAGAATGTGGACAGATTCACAGGTTCACCAAATACTTTATCAGGCTTTTACTATGTGCCTGCAACTTACTATAGAGCATTTTACAGAATGTTAAGAAATCTAATCATTCATTTCCTGCAACTGGCTAAGTGTGCTAGACATGGTACTTGTTATATGCTTCCATGGGGTGGGAGGTGGGGGGGGGAGGTTCAAGATTGGGAACTCATGTACACCTGAGACAGAAAATTTTAATTAATAAAAACAAAAACAAAGTGACTTAAACCAGAAGAAAAAAAAAAAAAGAAAATGAGAAACAAATGTGGTATTTACTTCTCCCTTACTGAGGTAACGCATGATTCATGCTCTTGATAACCTGAAAGGAGATGACAAACTCACAAGATTCATCAACCTGTGTAAACAAAGGCTGACATGAAGGAGAAAATCCTGCTTTCAAAGGCTACAAAAGTGCTCCTTTCAGATCTGTTGTAAAGATTCCACTTTGCACTAACACAAACTGGGATGATGACACTGTCCAGCTGTTTAGTGGATTAAACAGTCCACTATCGGGCTGTTTAGTTCTCCTGGGTTGTTAGAAACAAACCCAAACTTAAAACACAAAAATACAGATGACAGCGGGAATAACAAGCAGGAGCTGGCAATTCCTCCTCTACCAAACGCTTCATGAGCAATGTCATTCTTCAAGAAGGAAATAAAAAAATAGGTAGTGTGAACAGAGCAAAAGAGCAGATGGTACCAAGGAATGTGCCCGGTCAGCAAGTCAACTGCTTACCAGCACCTCGTCCATTCTCTGCATTTTCCAGTTCTGGACTCATGGAGATAGATTAGGGAAGGGGGAAAAAAAAAAAAAAAGAAGAAGAAAGGAAAAGGGAGAAAGGCATATTTTATTTTATACACTGTCTTTCAAGCTGGGTTTATTACATAAAATGTTTTGTATCTTTTTCCACATCTCATTATAGAATTTCACTGAATGGACATCATGTAACTTGTTCACAGAAACTCCTACTGAGGAACACTGCCATTGCTTCCAAATTTCCACTACTATCAATAATGTTAGAAATGAATATCCTGGTGCACAAATCTTTTAAGCTTTTAGGTTTCTCTACAAGAAATTCTTATAAATAAAGTGCTAGGTCAAATATTTTCATGCAAACCTCTGGCAGTTACCTTTAAATTTCTTCTGAAATCATTTCATATGATATTTCCAACCCTACCAGCCTGTTCTCATGCTCTCAGCTCTGCACATTTCATTCTTTACTAATCTGACTGGCTTCCCACTCCCTTCCTTCAAAGATAGTTTACAATTCATTTACTTGCCTTTCTTCATCATTTCTTATTGGCTGCCTTTCCCTTGCTCACTTTTCTATAGTTTTTTTAAAGGGTTATTAGGAAAATTAGCTATTTTCCTTTCATACATCTTGGAATCTGCCAGTGAACCTGTACCATGCATTGGGGCTTTTAAACACTTTTTTTTAATATTTTCTTTCCCAATTTAAAAATATCTTTTGTGTTATTTACCAAATTCCTCCAGACTTGTATTTGCTTTTCTCCCTCCCTAAAAAAGGATTCCCTTAAGTCGACTTTAAACGGTGCCCCCGTGACAGAGACTGGTGAGAGCCAGGAGCAGGCGGTCACACACAGTCTGGGGCTATCAATCCAAGAGACGGCACACAACCCAACTCAGGTTCTGGAGTCACGTCTGCCTGAGCTGCCACTTGAGGCCGGGTTAGAGGTGGCCCTGCTAAGGGAAGGAAGGCATTACAGGCAGAGGAGATTCTGCTGTTTCACAGGCCAGGAAGTTAATCTGTCCCGCCCCAGAGAACTTCACCAGAGCCGGGGGACAGCAGCTGACGAGGATCAGCTACCGTGTGACCCGCCATCGCTCCACGCTGCGCCACGGCCACAGGTCGTCCTGGTGACTGAGGGGACCTGGCCACGAGCAGAGCTGGTCGCCTAAGTCTGTCCCATGAGAGCAGAAAAGCAGCGCCCAGGCACGCACCCTGTCAGGAATCCTCCTAATTCTCTTAACACCGGCAGACCACCGACCACAGCTTACTGAGCGCTGGCTTGGTGCCTTTCATAAAAGAACTCTCACCTCCCATCTGCCCGCCCAGGCCGCTCCCTCACCTAGTGCTTTACATTCACTTGGTGCCCAGGGTTATGGCAACAGAAAAGTCCAAGAAACACTACTCCTGTATTGTAAGAAAGGCAAACAGAACAACCCCACCAAACTTTCAAATATGCAATTGAAGGCCTTAAGAATCAGTCAACCCTTATATTCCTTGGTTTTCTTAAATCTGAAAGGAGAAAATAAGCACTGACAGCTTTCAAATTAGTTGGGGGGGAATTTCCCCCAGCTCCGATTTGGACACAGGTTTGGTGAAGGGTTGATGATTCTGGCTCTAGAAATGAGGCAGCAAGACTTACCGGGTAAGAAAGGGCACATATTTTCTTGGAGAAGAGCACGGCAATCTCTATTATACAAGCAGAAGTGGTTAAAGAACTGAGTATCTCTTGAACTAGGATACTATGAATAACACAGCAAAAATTACTAGCATTCACATTCTTCTCCCTCAAGTTCCGTTAGGCATTCAAGGGTATGACATTTATGGACAAATGCAATATGAAAAAACATAGTCCTTATCAGAATAGTTCTTCTACCTTATGTTAGAGTATTTAAAGTATGAGAAAACACACAACTTTAACAATGCGGGTTTCATCAATTGTAAATACTACAGTACCACCCGCTCTGAAGTGGATTCAATCTGTGGACGCAGAGCAACCGCAGACAAAAAGAGGCCTGACTATAAATTATAGGCGAATTAACCCCTGTTGTTCAAGGCTTAACTATAGTAAAAACATACTCCACTGGCAGGAATGAAGGTTAAGTCACTAGTAGAAAGTACAAACAGAGCACTGTTTAGTTTCCTCACTGGTAAAATGAAAATGATTATCCTACTTGATTATAGGGATTTAATAAGATAAATGTGAAAGCATCAGGTACTGGCACTTAACAGGCAGTACAGGCTAGTTCCCCTTTCTTCATCGCAATCAATGACTTTGCACTTAATCCTACTAATGTATTAAATTGAATATACACATATGTATCTATGTATGAATGTATTTCGGGTCTGGAGGTCAGTGTAAGAATGAGCAGAGCCCAGCAGTAAGTAAGGCACAACTACTCTGAACGTCCTCATCTTAAAAACAGGTTAGTAACTCATGGTTTGGTTAGCAGGGAACAAATGAGACAATACTTATGAAATCCTTTTATAGATTCTGAAGGGTACACATAATGGTTAAGAGTAGCCAGTGACACTGACTGAAACAAGAATTATACTTTCTTAGGAGATCCACATGTATTGTTGGAAACACAATTAATAAGCTACAAGGGTTGGGAGCTGTGACTCTTCCTGAAAGAGATAACCAAAGAGTAGCAGGTTGATTAAACTCTTGTCTCAAGATGGGGAGTTCAGGTACCTATGGAGATTTTATTCTGCTGAGTGGGGTACACAGATGTGGGTCCAGAACCGAATCCTCATAAAAACAAACTTTTATATAAGCTAAGGACTGACAGGCGGCGGCGGCAGCCAGTGCACTAAGCACGGCCGAGAGCTACCCCACGTCCAACATCAGGGGCAGCGGCCTAGAGTGCCAGGCTGCGATGGCGCAGGAATGGGTGAGAGGAGCTACCCCGCGTCCGAGGTCAGGGGCGGCGGCCGAGAGGAGCTACCCCGTGTCCGAGGAGTGGTGGCTGTGTGGGCACACGAGGACCTAGAGGAGCCATCCTACGTTGAAAGTCAGGAAGGGCGGCGGGAGGAGATACCCCTCATCCAAGGTAAGGAGCAGTGGCTGTGCTTTGCTGGAGCAGCCGTGAAGAGATACCCTATGTCCAAGGTAAGAGAAACCCAAGTAAGATGGTAGGTGTTGCAAGAGGGCATCAGAGGGCAGACACACTGAAACCATACTCACAGAAAACTAGTCAATCTAATCATACTAGGACCACAGCCTTGTCTAACTCAATGAAACTAAGCCATGCCCACAGGGCAACCCAAGACAGGCAGGTCATGATGGAGAGGTCTGACAGAATGTGGTCCACTGGAGAAGGGAATGGCAAACCACTTCAGTATTCTTGCCTTGAGAACCCCATGAACAGTATGAAAAGGCAAAATGATAGGATACTGAAAGAGGAACTCCCCAGGTCAGTAGGTGCCCAATATGCTACTGGAGATCAGTGGAGAAATAACTCCAGAAAGAATGAAGGGATGGAGCCAAAGCAAAAACAANCAGGTCATGGTGGAGAGGTCTGACAGAATGTGGTCCACTGGAGAAGGGAATGGCAAACTACTTCAGTATTCTTGCCTTGAGAACCCCATGAACAGTATGAAAAGGCAAAATGATAGGATACTGAAAGAGGAACTCCCCAGGTCAATAGGTACCCAATATGCTACTGGAGATCAGTGGAGAAATAACTCCAGAAAGAATCAAGGGATGGAGCAAAAGCAAAAACAGTACCCAGCTGTGGATGTGACTGGTGATAGAAGCAAGGTCCGATGCTGTAAAGAGCAATATTGCATAGGAACCTGGAATGTCAGGTCCATGAATCAGGGCAAATTGGAAGTGGTCAAACAAGATGGCAAGAGTGAACATCAACATTCTAGGAATCAGCAAACTAAAATGGACTGGAATGGGTGAATTTAACTCAGATGACCATTATATCTACTACTGCAGGCAGGAATGCCTCAGAAGAAATGGAGTAGCTATCATGGTCAACAAGAGTCCAAAATGCAGTACTTGGATGCAATCTCAAAAATGACAGAATGATCTCTGTTTGTTTCCAAGGCAAACCATTCAATATCATGGTAATCCAAGTCTATGCCCCAACCAGTAACACTGAAGAAGCTGAAGTTGAATGGTTCTATGAAGACCTACAAGACCTTTTAGAACTAACACCCAAAAAGATGTCCTTTTCATTCTAGGGGACTGGAATGCAAAAGTAGGAAGTCAAGAAACACCTGGAGTAACAGGCAAATTTGGCCTTGGAATGCGAATGAAGCAGGCAAAGACTTAATAGAGCTTTGCCAAGAAAATGCACTGATCATAGCAAACATCCTCCCAACCTAAAACTACCCTCAATTTTGAATCACTTGATTTTATTACTATCCTCCTACCCCAGAGTACCCTGTACTGTCCCTCATAAACTGGCTCATTTGTATTAAGCTCTGCTTAGAATACTAACCAAAAATACGTATGAACTACTTAATTAAATCTTGTTTGTACAAAACAAAAGAGGAGTTAAACACTTTCTCATTCTTCAATTACTCTCTTATCAAGGCTTCATAGCTTTGCTCAATAAAGCACTGCTGGTGCTAATAACCAGAGTAGTTTACCAGGATCATATGCTGAGCTTCAATATTATCAAAATAGTATCTTCAATACCTCTGTGTGTTTAATGTGTAACAGGATGAGGGTGAAGGAGGGGCTTGCATAATTCAATGAAGCTATGAGCCATGCTGTACAGGGCTACCTAAGATGGACAGGTCATAGTGAAAAGTTCTGACAAAACATGGTCCACTGGAGGAGAAAATGGCAACCCACTCCAGTATTCTTGCCACAAGAACCTCATGGACAGTATGAAAAGGCAAAAAGATGTGACACCAGAAGATAAGCTCCCCAGGTCAGAAGGTGTCCAAAGAAGCTAAAGTTGACTAGTTGTATGAAAACCTACAAGACCTTCTAGAACTAACACTAAAAATATATGTCCTTTTCATCATAGGGGAGAGGAATGCAAAAGTAGGAAATCAAGAGATACTTGGAGTAACAGGCAAGTTTGGCTTTGGAGTACAAAATGAAGGACAGCAAAGGCTAACAGAGTTTTGTCAAGAGAACATGCTGGTCATAGCAAATACTCTTTTCCAACAACCCAAGAGACAACTCTACACAGATATCACCAGATGGTCAATACTGAAATTAGGTGGCTCAGATGGTAAAGAATCTGTCTGCAATGTGGGAGACCTGGGCTAGATTCGCTGGGTCATTAAGATCCCCTGGAGAAGGAAATGGCAACCCACTCCGGCCTGGAGAATTCCACAGACAGAGAAGCTTGGAGGGCTATACAGTTCATGGGGTTGCAAAAAGTCAGACATGACTAAGCAACTAACACTTTCACTTTCTTTCATATTCCGTGCAGCCAAAGATGGAGAAGCTCTACACAGTCAGCAAAAACATGACCTGGAGCTGACTATGGCTCAGATCATGAGTGCCTCACTGCAAAATTCAGGCTCAAATTGAAGAAAGTAGGGAAACCCATCAGGCTATTCAGGTATGACCTAAATCAAATCACTTATGATTTATACACTGGAAGTGATGAACAGATTCAAGGGATTCAATTTGGTAAACAGAGTGCCTGAAGTACTATGGATGGAGGTTTGTAACACTGGTACAAATGAGCTTCCCTGGTGGCTCAGACAGTAAAGTGTCTGCCTACAATGTGGGAGACCGGGTTTCAGTCCCTGGGTCGGGAAGATCTTCTGGAGAAGGAAATGGCAACTTACTCCAATATTCTTGCCTGGAAAATCCCATGGATGGAGGAACCTGGTAGGCTACAGTTCATGGGGTCACAGAGTCAGACGTGACTTAGTGACTGAACAACAACAAAAACAAGATGGGGGTAGTGAAAATTATGGTAATAAACATAAAATATATTTTCTAGAAACACTTCCATTTCATGGAAATACAATGTGAGGACCATATTAAGCTGAATATGAAAATGTAAGTTTTATTTTTAAAAAAACAGGCAATACAAACAGATAAAAGTAATATATGAAGAAATTTCCAAAACAAATGTCTCATTTACAAAATTATTTACATGTTTAGGGCCCATATGAAAAAAAAATACGGTCCCCTGGGTCCAGTATAAACATAAGAGCAGGCTATAGTAACACACTTTGGAAGAGGACTTTTGTAGTACTTGCCAATATGTGATATTTACCAAACAAGGAACACTCTAGAAGGTGCTTCAATGCTTAGAGGTTTTAAGACCTTGGCTTTGATTATTTTGAAGATAAGAACAAAATCAATCCAGCTTCCAACGGGACATGACAGTGGCCTCCAGTCAGTGGCATGGTCATGATTCTGAATGGCCCTCCATGTGGGGGCAGAGCAATCTGCAGAGATGATAGTTTTTACAGATGCCCCACTACCTACACCAATATATTTACTGGATTATCTTATAAAGACAAACAGCAATCTTTAAACTCTTTCAAAAATACTTAAAGAGTTTCCTACAGATTTTTTTTGAAGGTCTAGATTCACCAAAGATCCACTACTTTCCTAAGTTCTAAATTTACCTCCTTACTCTATTCCTGCTTAAAAGCAAAAGCTGACAGTTTCTGATTCATAGAAAGATCTAAAGGTTTTTGCTTTTTAGGTAAATTCAAATTCTTCATTTTTTCTTCCTGGTTTTCAGTTTCCTGACTTTCATCGACCACACGTTTTCGCTTCTTTTCTTCAGCTCCATCACTTGCAGTTCCTCCTTTGGCCTTGGCAGCCCATGCCTTTGTAAAAATATTCGAAGAGAAAAGATTTTTAGGAAATAAATAAATAGGAAGGAAATGATTTCTTTTACAGGAAACATTATGCCATAAAGCAGCATAATTACCACTTGAATTGTGAAGCTAATCATTAAAGGTTCTCATTTTTTAAAAAAATGAATTGCTTATTATTTAATTGCAGGGTACATTAAAAAATTTACATTCTAACTATAATATTTCAATTTAAACTCTGCTTGTATTTAACCATATTAAGAGCAAAACACTATAACTACAGGTACTGTTTAAAAAAGAAATCTTTTATTCTGAGATTATTAGAGATTCAGTTGTATTAGATTCCATGCAGTTGAGGAAATAATACAGAAAGCCCCTGTGTCCCCTTTACTCAGTTTCCCTCAATGGCTGCATCTTGCAAAACTATACTGTACTATTACAGCTAGGATACTGACATCAATAAAACCTTCTTTTTATTTCAACTCATTTGTGTGTGTATGTATGTAATTCTACTGTAGGCTGTGTATTTACCGCCACATTCAGGATACAGAACAGTTCCACAAGCACGAGTATCTCTCATGCTGCCCTGCCCTATTCCTCTCCCAGGCCCCATCCCCTGGCAATCAGTGCTCTGATCTTCACCCCCATCACTCTGTCATATCACAAATATTACATACGGTATATGTTCTTTTGGGACTGGTTTCTATTCAGTAAGCGAGAACCTAACAGGGTTCACTCATTCCATTTATTTCTTAAACCTCTTTTAATCTCTAACAGTTCCTCCTCCTCCTACTTTATTTTCCTTCCCAGTCATTATTGTTGAAAAGGGTACATGTGACCTGCAGAATTTTTCACATTAACAGACTGGATTTAAGAAATGTTTAAGGTTTACACTAAAAATACTGATTACATTTTAAGTATTCAAAAACACGACCACAAGTTTTGCCATGTCTTTCTCTTTTCCTAAGCTTATGGTCTTATTCATTCAGATGCCATTTTATTTAACACTTTAGAATTTTTATCCTTTTATAAATGCTCACAAAAAATGAGAAACACAAAGATGATAATAAGATTCTAAAGAAGGTCAGAAGTGGTTAGACTAGTTTCTAGTTTCCTCATTTTGCAATACTTTTATTTTGTAAAACGAGTTTATCAAGGTAAGTATCTATGTCACAAGGTACCCATTGCTGCACCCTTGTCATCTCTGGGGAAGGTAAGTCTGAGATTTGATACAGCATACACATTCCTTCCCCTTGTAAAAGAAAGCCGCTCCTAGCCTTTTTCTAGATGGCAGAGAATGACCTAAGAAGCGATAGGTACAAGTCACCCGTCCTAATTTCCATATGAAAGGCTAGAAGAGAACATGGATTGTTTCCTCACAAAGCAGTATTCTCATTTAGTATTCAATGTGTAAGTAAATAGGATTTTAAGAAATTCTGCTTACAAGGACTCTAAAGCAGTTGTCCAAAAATGTGAATTAATTTTAGTTTTACTTACTAATTTTATTTGATTCTGACTTAAAAGCAATGTACTTTTTCTTGGGCTATTCCCCTAACTTACAATATGTAGAAACTTATACAGATGTAGGTAGTATATCTGTCAAAAAATTAACCATCAACACTAAATAATTATTATATAGATCTAGATGTCAAAACTGACATTTCGTTTGTTGCATCTCCTCTCCACCAAGAGTTTGAGTGTATTCAATTTTAAAACACAGAAAAAAAGCATTTCTGTAAGAATTTTTAAAAGCCAGGAATTCACAAAAGTCTCAATCTCAGTACAATTATTCTTACCTTCCTTTCTTCAGTTGACAGTACTTTAAATCGAACCATTCCTTCTTTTATTATGTCTGCTTCATCTGAAAAGTCAGGATTGTCAGACAAAATATTACTTCTGTTTTCTTCCAGCCACATCTGGAACCCGGTCTTAGGCCTAAAATAGCAATTATGCAAAAAAAAATTTTATACTTAAAGACAGTTCTGGAGTGCTTCATGATTTTTCAGGTTAGTAATTAACCATTAGTCTTTGCATACGTATATATAATGTAAGACAGACACAATTTATCACACTTGCTAATATTCATAATTACATATTACTGAAAACTTCCTAGAGACTGCAGGAATGGGTTGAAAGAAATTCTTTGTAAGATCAATTCAAAGGGATTATTCACATTTATATTTTCCAAGCACAACACGTGTGAACTCTTTAATGAATATTGACAGGCTCAAGGTCTCCAATCTTCCTTAGCCCCTCTAGTCCAATAACACCCTTCCATGAATTCTTAGTAGCCTTTCTCCATTCCCTAAACCAGCTATTTGAAATCTTCATGATTTCTCTCAAGCTCCTTTCTCCTGCTAGCACAGCTGACCTGGGAGCCTAGGTCAGTTCTTCTACTATTATGTAAAGCATGGACACAGCATAAATGTCAATGTTACCAGATTTCAGTTCTGACTGAAAAGAACTGAAAAGATTCAGTTCCCGATGCAAAGAACTGACTCATTTGAAAAGATCCTGATGCTGAGAAAGACTGAAGGCAGGAGAAGGGGACGACAGAGGAGAAGATGGTTGATGGCATCACCGACTCAATGGACATGAATTTGAGTAAACTCTGGGAGTTGGTGATGGAGAGGGAGGCCTGGCGTGCGACAGTCCATGGGGTTGCAAAGAGTTGGACATGACTGAGCAACTGAACATGAGATACCGGTTACATGAGATAGATAAAGTTAAAAATGAAATGGTGGGACTTTTCTGGTGGTCTAGCGGTTAAGAATCCTCCTATCAGTATAGGGGATTCAGATTCAATCCCTGCTCAGGGAAGATTCCACATGCTGCCAGACAACTGCAACTACTGAGCCCACCCACGCAGTGCAACCACTACAGCCCACACGCTCTAGAGCCCACAGCAACAAGATAAGCCACTGCAAAGAGAGGCCTGTACACCACAACAAAGACCTAGTGCAGCCAAAAAGGAATAAATTTTAAAAAATGAAATGGTGACTTTTTCAGTATAGCTGATGTATTTCAAATAAATCTAGCATACAAGAGATAAAGAAATTTGGTAACATAATGAGTTGGTGGACAAACAGGGACTCTCATATTGCTGGGGGTGTATAAAATGATACAAACATCCATGCAGAGCAATTTTGCAGTATCTTTCAAAATTATAAGTGTACATTAACTTGAACCATACAGGAATCCATCTTACAGTTATATGTATATAATATTCATATAAAGTTATTAATTGTACTACTATTTGTACCAGCAAAAGACTAGCAATGACTTTTTGTCCACTTTCAGAGAACTAAATAAATTATGGTACAGCCATTCAACGAATGTAAAAAGATTAAAGAAACTCTTCATGTAGTAAAAAGGAATGATCTGCAAAACCTGCTCTTAAGTGAAAAAAATAAGGCACAGAACAATGTGCATGTTATCATTTCTGTAAACTAAAAAAAATGCATAGAATAATTCAAGAAGGCTATAGAAGAAATTGTACAGTGAGTATTTGTGCACAGGGAACTGAGTGGATAGGAAAAAGATTTACTCTTCACCATACATTTTTTGTATCTTTTGACTGTGTTTCTCCCATGTAACTATATCATTTAAAAACAAATGAAAAAATGAACTAATTAAAAAATATAGATCCCAGTAAAATATGTCCACAACTTAAAACACAGATAGTTTATCAAAGCATACTTTAATAAGTAATGTAAATAGATACTAATTAATTTTTGTGGCTTCCCTAAAATTACATGATTTCAGAATGCCCACTACCTATGCTAATGTATTATTTATATTAATAAATAACAGGGCCACATAATTTTGTATTGCTACTTCTATGTGCCTTTTATTGGAATATTGCATCTTGAGAATACTAAATTTCTCTATGTACTGACCTTTGGTTTTCAGTGTTTTGAGGACACACAGCTGGGGTTTCAGATGATGAATTTTTAGGATCTTCTTCTTTTAGTTCCTCAGTCCTGTCAGCCTGGGAAGTTCTTTTCTGGAAAAAGGATGCTGCAGATGCCTGTGAAAACGAACATATGAATACTGCAACAAAATCTAGTATGATTCTATATGTTACGAGCAAATTTGGAAAAATGTGGAAAAATATCTATTATTATTTAGAATTCTTACACTAACATGTAAGTCCTAAGGTTTTCTGTTGAAAGTAAGTATTTATATACATGCATGCAAAACTTCCAAAAAACTATACCTCCAATTAGTTTACCTATTTTACTGATGACAAATCTGGGATAAAATTACCAAAATTAGGACAGAATCTGGGAGGAAAACTCAGAATACAGAACAGGAAAGATTAGGGCCAGCTATTAAGCAGGGACAGGCATCAGAACTGTCTGGGAAATGGAAAGAATATAGACAGATGCCGGAGTCCCTGTCCTAGGTCTATATATTAACAGTAATACAATTATGGAAATGACATCTCATCACATTGTCAGTTACTGGATAATCCCGTCACACTTGAGGGGAGGGGCTGCACAAGGTCATGAGGACCAGGAGGCAGGAATGAGTGGGGCTCTCTGAGTCTCTTCTAAACAAATGCTAATACACATCTCTTTCAAAAATCATTGGCTTGGTTTAATTGGGAGCATTTTTAATACTTTCTTAAATAGCTGGCAGCTGTATAATATGATTTAAAGTATTAATATTTTAAAAAAGTGATTCCAAAGCAAAACTAGAATTGAGAACCACTGCTCTCACTACACTATCAGTTATAAACAACCAGGGCCTCCTGTCTCATACCTGAAAGAATGAACAAAACTAAAGTAAGACAAACAGACCATGAACTGTTTACTGTAGATGGAGGCAGTTGAAATCATACCTGCTTAGACTTTGGCTTTGGAATCAAGGGCTTTATAACTGGAGACTTTTCATTATCTGTAGCTCGATTAAGTGCAGTAGATTTCTTGGATGATTTGTTCATACTGTCTAAAATATTAGTTGAACGTCCTGAATTCACTGAAATGGCTGGCTCTTTGGAATTGCCTGATACCTAAAGAGCAAACTAGTATTAGCATTTCATAAAGCTTAAAGAAGGAAAAAAAACTCAAGAGATTTGTTTTTCCTTTAAATTTCTATTAAGTTTATATTATAGTCTAACCTTTAGAACTGAATACATTTGCTATAATCCAAATTAAGACTGAGGCACATATTCCCAAATACCACATCCCCAAGAAAAACAGGGAGTACCTTTCACAACTGTAGGTTCTTAGAAGATAAGTAGAAAATAAAATTCTTGGTCCAAGTGTGAACTAGTGCTGCTTTCATTTTTATTTTAAAATATTTACTTACTTAAATATTTTAAAATTTAATCTGCTGCAGTCTTTAATGCCTCTAAGTCTAGGGAGGGTCATCTGGTAGTTTGGAAATATCTCTCTGTATGGAAATATATTTAAGTAATAGAAAACATCACTGGAAAGAGTTTACCTTGAAGGGGTTTATTCGTCCTTGGCTGCTAGAGGTAACTGCACCTTTCATAAGAAAGAAACGCTCACTTAATAGTTGTAAAACTGAGAAGACTTTTGACTTCTACAATAATAATGAATATTTTAATCTGTATTATATGAAAATACTGTACTTTGCAACTTTAAAACTACTAGTAACTATATGCGACCTCCTTCCTACTGTTAAGATGAAATAAAAGCTATCAGATGATAAGCACTATACCAAGTTGCCACTATGCAATATATTAACACAAAAACAGTATGTAGAGATCTACTCTTTTCTCACATTACTAAGGAAGAATGGTGCCTTATTTTAGCTAGTTAATAATAATTCCTTTACAAGTGCTCTAGATCCCACCCCTCCTGCTTTTCAAGAAACTGGATCAATGGCTACATGCATCATCTTTGACTTTTCCTTCTTTATTGGCTTCTTAAGTTTCCTAACTTAAAGAAACAGAAAACAAACACATTCTCTGCCACACACAACCCCTACCCCTCATATAATTTTCTCTCACATCCCCTAAGCAGCCACATTTCTGAAGAGCTGTCTACACAGCTATTCCTATTTCCTCACTTTTCATATGCTCCTCCAACCAAAGCATGGCTTCCAGCCCTACCACCCTGCAGGATCTATTCTTTCTAAGAACTCAATAAACTCTATGTAGCCCAAACTGGTGGATCTTCTTCAGCCAACACCTTATTTGACCTCTTAACAATATTCCACACAGCTGAGGGTTCCTTTCTTTTTGAGAGTATCTCCCCATTGACTTCTGAGATAATGCATTCCCTGGCTTACCTCCTTCCTCTCTGTTCTCATTTTCTTTTGATGGTTCCTCCTCCTCTTCCTCTACCTGATGTTTAAATGTTGGGGATTCCCTAAGCCCAAGCTCATTTTTCTCCTCACTTTGATCCTCCCCAGTGCTCACTTACACATGTGGTTTAAATTGTTATACTCATGTCAACAATCTTAATTTATATATCTGCATCCCAGAGATACTACTTTCCCAAGCTCTTGACCCAAACAGCCCACAGCCTACTCTTGACTCAGTAAATGGCACCATCACTCACTCAAGTACTCAAGCCAGAAACTGACAGCCATTCTCCATACCCTGAACTTCCAACCCTCTACATTATCTTCAGAAATGTCTCTTCAATTCCTCCCTTTCTTCAACAATCACCACCACCCCAGTCTAGGTCACTATCAATCTCACTTGGGACTACATCAGTAGCCTCCTTATACACAACCCTCCTCTGCACAGTATGCCATATATGCTCCTGATTAAAACCTGCAACAGCCTCCCGGCAACCCCAAAATAAAGATCAAAATCCTTACCATGGCCTACATGGATCTGCATGGTCTGGTTCCTGTTCACCGCTTGAAAACCATCCAGCACCAATTTCTCTTTGCTCTCTATCTTATATGAACCACTCTTAAAACTTCATACATGCTGTTCCTTAAGCCCACATGATTCTCTTCTGCCTGGCTGCCTCATTCCTCCTTGAGATCTCTGCTTTAAACATTCCATGAGGCCCTCCTTGGGGTCCCAACTATCCCCCACCACTGACTAGATTACAGTCATCTGTTATATGCTCTTTTAATAATCTGCACACATGTAAAAGTATATTTTCAAAATCAGAATAATGTATGTATATACTTTTAAAAGCCAACTGGTATAAAGTTTATCTGGGGATCAAATATGCAAATCCACTTCACCTCTGTATCTTCCCTCTAGTCAAATACCTGACACACAATAGACATTTAGTAAGTATCTGTTAAATGAACACAGTTTCATAAACATTTCTGATTGAAAATAACAACTACAACACAATAGGCCCTGAAGAGTAAGGGGTATTTGAGTAGATGTAGCAGTTTAAGGACTACTTCAAAATTTCCTTGATATTTACAAAATCAAAAATGTCTTACCTGACTTAAGAGCTGGCATATCAGAGGAATCTGCACTTTTGAAAAATGGGCTCTCTCCTATAGAATAATTAAAACAACATAGTGTAAATGGGAATATAAAGGAATCTTCTGTAATCAACAATAGGACAAAAAGACACCTTGAAAAAGTATGGGTATTCAATTTCCCTCAGCCAAGTAAAATGAGGGAAGTCACACACATGACACTTCTCATCTTTAAACTGCCTTAAAAATGTATTTTACCATGTCTGTGTATTTCTGGTCTTTCTTCTGTATTATCAGCTTCTCCATTATCTTCCGTATCTTCTTCAACTTGACTTCTGAGCCTTGGCTGACTCCACTCTGTAGAAGTATTACTATAACTAACAAAGAGTAATATTATTCAATAAAGAGCAATGAAAAGACCAGGTCAATATTGCAGGATGGTAAAACTCAAACAACTGAGTATTTCTTACCCAGCATTCAACTTTTTCCTGAAATCCTCTTCTTCCTCTTCCTCAGCCTGGGTGGCTGCCAACTCTGCTGCCTTCTCTACAGCCAGTTCACTAAGCCTTTGGGCCAATATTAATCTCCGAGAACGAGAAGCATACTTAATGGCTAAATTCACAGCATTCTGAGTCATTAGACCAGCAAGTTCCACACAACGAAATTCCCGCTCCAGTTTACAGGAAAGCTAAAGGGAAAAATGGCGGGTGGATCAAATTATATTAAGTAAAACTTTTTGAAAAATAAAAGAAAGATACCCCTGGTAGAACAAACAGCTTTCCTGAGACTGTATCTCTGATTTTAAGATGCACATTTTTACACATTTTAATATCTCTTGAAGTTGGAAGCATCTTACAATTGATGGTGAGTCAGTTTAATTGGCAGCATTTTTTCCTAAGTGACTTTTATAATCAATAATGAAATATGACATAACATTTCAAGTCATAAACTGCAAGAAGAGTAAGGGATTTATTTAAAATTAAAAAATGGTTTCCCGCCCATTCCACCACCTGCAGTCACCAAACAGGGTAGCAAATTGAAAGAAAGAATAGATTGTAAATTATTTATTTGTTATTACTTTGTCCAAAAGTGGCACACAAAAGCTACTAAGTGAATTTAAGTGGGCAAGTAGATTTACCCATTAGCTTTTTAAATATGATTGTCTATGATCTCTAACTACTAAAAACAGTTATACAATTTCTAAATTAGCAAGCAACCTCCTTTTTCTTGCTATATTTTTTATACTTGCAATATGAAATGAAGAACACTCATTTATCATCTCTCACAGAACATGGACTTTCTTCTGGTATAAATTTTGACAACTCAAAGTGAGACAACTGAAGTATTTACAACACGAGGAAAATGAATACTTTGAAGACAACTGAAAGTTTCACAACTCAAGGAAGTGTTATTTTGTTACTTAGACATGTCAAATCTGAATCATCAGCACGGACGCTTTAGGTATTTACTTGCACATCCTTCTCAAGTTTTCCAGAATCACTTATCTATAAATAGTACCTCTCAGTCTGGGTGGTACGCTGTCTCAGGAGGCATTTGGAAATGAAAGTAGCATAGTTTCCTAGTAACTAGGTGGGGAACTATGGGCATTTACCAGGGGACAGGAATACTAAAGAACTAACAGAGTGCTATGACCACCCTGCTGAGGAACACTGTACTCCAGGGTAAAAGCTCCTCTAGGACTAAAGCATGAGTAACTTAAACAGGTCTCCTCACCTGTGTAGTAGGAAATAAAAAGGTTACTAGTTCATGTTGGTATACAAATGGGACTTTGTAAATGGAACAAAACTTTCTCTACAGTAAACTAATTAAATTTCTTTAATACTAAACTCAAGGCAGTGTTACATAGAGGTGACACTGGTGAATACTACCTTCTGGAGACTGAAGTTACCACCAGTTCTATGGACTTAGATATCACTTTTTTTCTCAACCTTAAAATGAAATGAAAAGTCTGGGCCATTTACTCTCTGAGGAAATACTGAGGTCTACTGTGTATTAGACACTGTCTGTGCCCAGGAAATGGCAGAGAACAAGACACGGTCATGGCCCCCAAGGTGCTTACAGTCTAGTACAAAAAAAACAGAGAAGGAATTACATTATATTCCTCCTCATAAACCAACTGAGAACAAGAACACAAACTGAAGAACTTTATCTTTCAAACAATTCTTTTACCTTTAAAGATAAATGTACTTAAATATCCAGGGCATCAAACCTGGTCACTGGCTACAAACTTTTACCACACAGAGTTGCCTAAGAGGATAACAAAAGACAGGCATTCTAAAAGCCTGATCAAAGTTCTTAAGACTGCTCATTCAGCCCTGGAGATCTAAAAGTCTACACTCAAACTTTATCCATTGCATATGGTAAGAGCAGGAGCTGGAGCCAGTTCTCAGACTTTATGAACAAGCATCCAAATTGCCTACAGGGCCTGTTATAGTACAGACCAGGGGGGCAAAAATAAAAACAGAGTCAGCACCAAAACAGTTTATTTCTTCCTGTGTTCTGAGGTAGTATCTTAAATATTTTAACTGCAACATCAACTGGGAAACTGGTATTTTTAAGGGAGAAAAATACCAATACCACCAGATACAGCTTAAGAATTCTAGGTTGTGAAAACTGCTAATTCACATACCATTAAGAAATTCAACCTAGAGAAACAGTTTCCCCCACTGTATTTATTTTACTCACCGCAAGCATTTTTAGTAAAAGTTCCTGTTGTTCTTTTGTTGCTTGATTTTTAGTGCTCTCTTCATATTCATAACCATTTTTTGCTAAATAATCAAGGTGGTTGTGAAATAAAACTGAACGCCAATACTGTTCCTGCAAAAGTAGAACAACGGCTTAGGTCAACTATCAGCTGACTATCAGGCAAGAGTTAAACATTTATATGATAGCAGTTTCTGAAAAAGATTTTTCTGAAACATTCCTTTCTACAGCTTACTTTGCAATTCAAATTGTATAATACTATGGTTTGACTTTGTCTTCTATACTTAAAAACAGGGGGTGGAATACAGTGACTCTTGAACAATGTAGCAGGCAGAAGCACCTACCCTCTGTGTAGGTGAAAATCTGTACTAATTTATAGTCAGCCCTCCTTATATGCTGTTGCTCCATAATCAGAGGTTCAGTATCCTCAGATTCAAACAACCTTGGATCATGCAGTACTACAGTATTTACTATTGAAAAAACCCATGTATAAATGGACCCCCACAGTTCAAGCCCATGTTCTTCAAGGGTCAACTGAAGAGCATTTTAAAGATTCCTAGTTATCACGGTTAATACTCAGAGAACTTGTTAAACTAGATTTGTATAAGCTGATTTGTTTCTTATTTAGAATTACTAATTACAAGATATCAATGACACAGGGCTAGAACTAAAATCAGGCAAGCCTGGTGCCTAGGGTACAAAATTCAAGGAGGCACATACTCTCAACAACTTGTCCAAGCCTGACAGTGAGTGCCTTATCTAGTAAGGCCCTAATGGTCATACCCATTTACCTCTTAGACAAAGTCCCCGGAAGCAGAGATGGCAACCGGGTACCCTGGGGTTCACAAGACCTACTCCCTCCCAGCTACTGCTATTATTTAATTATAAAGTAAGGAATACAGAACAAAAGTCATCAGAATAATTTTAAATGCCCGTGTTATAGGCAGGTATCATCAAATTGAGTGTCAAGATAAGCTTTGTGCATACCTCCATCTGTCCTTTCTCTGTGGCAGTCTGACAGTAAGGAAGCTTAAAGGACAAGACAGCTACAGCAGGGCGTGGAAGGGTGGGAGGAAATCGAGAACCTTTGCAAGGAATACACCTGTCAGAAAAGAAAGAGTCTCACAATAAAAGCTTTTTTTTTAATATCATAAAAACTGTTACATTACAAATTTTCCAAAAGTTCGTAACTTGGAATGACATTATTCCAAATTTCTCTTTTAAAGAAGTACTTTAGGGGACTTCACTGGAAAAGACCCTGACGCTGGGAAAGACTGAAGGGAGGAGAAGGGGACAACAGGATGAAATGGTTGGATGGCATCACCGACTCCAATGGACATGAATGAGTCTGAGCAAGCTCCAAGCTTTAGGAGATGGTGAAGGACAGGAAAGGCTGACGTGCTGCAGTCCATGGGGTTGTAAAGAGTTGGACACAAGTGAGCGACTGAACAACTGGTGGTCCAGTGGCTAAGACTCTGTGCTCCCAGTGCATGGATTCAATCCCTGGTCAGGGAATTAGACCCCACATCCTGCCACTAATCCTGCATAACGCAAAGAGGCCTGAAGATCACAGGTGCTACAATTAAGAGTTGATACCACGAAATAAATAAATAAATATTACAATAAACAAACAAAAAAAACTTCAGGCCTGATTAACTATAAAAACTATCCCTCTATATATTTCAATTACTGCAAAAATCCCTCCCCACATCAGCTTTACTAAGTGAATAATCACTAAGTGAAATCAGCTCCTTTCAGATTTTCCTTAGCAAAATGCCCACTTTCAAAATATAGAAACTGTGGCATAAATACTTGTCACAGGATCCATATTATAAAACAGATTACCCTTAAGATAAAAAGGTGATAAAGCATATTCATTTTCATTCTTCAGTTTGGAAATACTTGATAACTATTGGTAGAAAGTGTCATATAAGAGAAAAAGATGATGAAATGTCCAATACAGGTTAAGTGTTTATTATTAGATATCAGTAACAGTGAAGCAGAAGATGCACTATCATTGTAAAAACGTTATAATGTATATCTGCTCTGCTATGCCTTATGTGTTAATAGTTCAGTTGGCAAGGATTTTTCTGACTAGATATGTAAGGCACTTATACACGCCCATCAGGATGAGTACTTATATAATTTATGAATTAAAAAATATTCATTCATCATAGTGATTTATATATGTAGAATACTCTTTTAATGTATGTACTCCAAATTATAAGAAAAACATAACTGCATACTCTAAGTACCATACACAAATTTTCTAATGCTCATGAAGGTATTTAAAAAACTAGTACCTTGTTCCATTCTTAGCAAAAGGCATTCATTTATAATACAGCCTTTTAATCAGGACTTTGAGTGATGACTTTCTTAAAGGAAAATACTAAGTAAAGATTATGGCTTTGGGTTTAAATTCTTTTCATAAATATCTTCTAATATTATCAAATATCCATTAGAGTAGTTAAAAAATCAATAAGTAGCAATACCCAGGAATATTTTTCAAATTACATAGTTGCCCCTTCCCTGTAAGATTTAAATACTCCTTTTTCTTCTTTTTGTGACTATACAATTAAAACAAACATGTTTTTAGAGTTCCAAAAATTTTTTTATCATAAATCTCATTTTCTTTATTCTTCCTCCTCTTTCATAATTTCATATAAATCAGTGGTTTTCACCACACAGTATCAGATGGCAACGTGAATACTTAGTGTCTGAAAATCTCCTGTAGCAATTCTATTATGCACCCATATACAAAACCATTTCAGTTGTGCAAAATGGAAGACAGAATATTTGCATTCAGAAAGAACAAGTCAAACTATATAAATATATAACGTACATTAACAAAATTAGGAGGAACATTGGGAATAATCTTAATTGCCTTAACACTCTTTTCTCTACAAAGTGACAGAGTCTTGTTTAAAAACATTTTACAACTTTAATACTTTATTGATTTAGTCATAGTAACCGATTATCATAAAGAAAAACTGATTAGGATTTTACCAACAGTTTCTTGAAAACCACATTCACATTAAAGTAGAGCACCAATTCACATTTCTTATCCTTTTCTTAACTTTAAAGACTTGAAGTAAAATGATCTTTTCTGTTAGATATCTCTTTCATGGAAGAAGAGGAAAAAACAAACTCAACTAACTGCTGCCTTGATGGGTTCTGCCTACAATGAATGTGTTTCCTAGAAACTGTGGCTAACTCAAAGAATAAAATATGACAAAATAAACCACAGTTTACCAAGGAACAAAATTATTTCAATTCCTTTTCAAAGAAGTCAAAAATCTGTTCTCTTATATTAAACAGTTTAAAAATATCAACCTGGAGAAAACTGGGGCCGATGTCCAGACTAAGTTTCCAAAAGTCAGTGAGTTCGCTTGTCTTCTGTGTTGTAAGGGACTCTTTTCCACATTGGAGGCAATTTAACTCTTTTAGAATATAGACTCAGGAGAAGATAATGATTTTACCAGCCAACCCTTCCAGAGAGTTGGCCTATTTATCTTCATGGGGCACAGAATATACAGTCAGTACTTTTAATATATGTTTGTTAAATGAACACAACTTGCAGAAAAAAGTTTTATGTCCAAATGCATTAAAAAGAGGTAAATACTCAACACAATACTGAATATAGAGACAATATGCACTGAGAACTCTACACTTGCAGTCAAGGACCAAATTTCTGCTAGCCCACTCCCTATAACAATGTTGTTTAGTTACTAAGTTCTATCTGACTCTTTTTCAATCCCATGGACTGTAGTCCGCCAGGCTCCTCTGTCTATGGGATTTCCCAGGCAAGAATACTGGAACAGGTTGCCATTTCCTTCTCTAGTGGATTTTCCCATCCCAGGGATCAAACCCAAGTCTCCTGTATTACATGCAGATTCTTCACCCCTGAGCCACATGGGAATCTCTTATAACAATAATTAAGTAAAAAACCTCAAAAAGTAACTAAATTACATATTCAATTCTAAATCAAAGCTTAAAATAAAAGGCTGTAAAAAAATATGAAATGCCATATTTACACAGAAATCCCCTCTCTGGGGGAAATGATGCGAATCACTCTAATAAACTTAGTTTCTCTTTTTTTTTTTTGGGCTGAGTGGTATGGCTTGGCTTGCAGGATCTTAGCTTCCTGACCTAAGGTTGAACCTGTGCTCCCTGCACTGGGAGCTCCGTCTTAACCACTGACCACCAGGGAAGTCCCTTAGCTTCTATTTTGTTCAATAAGCTCTAAGTCAAGCAATTGGTTGAAAACTTCATAGTGAATATAAAGAAATTCTTAATTTAGTGACTAGGGAAAACAAACTAAGTTGACAGGATAGGCACAATATAAAGAATTTCCAAGTACTTTTTTAAAGAGTCAACTAAGCATTTTCTAATAGCCCACCTCAGCTGCTGGGGATTTTCATGGATACCAACCACCCAGTAGTGGTCAGATTTTCCTTTACAGTGTTCTCTTGTGTTACATACAGGAGTCCATGTATGACCAAGTCCTCTGTTAAGCATTCGAACAATGCCTTCTGAATCCACATAACATGGGGTACCTATATACCAAGAGAAAACCAAATCACCTGGAATCACAGCTATGTATTTGTTAAATAAATCTTTTTTTCAAAAACACACACTGATCATTTAATCTTCAATTCAAAACAAAAACAAACGCCCCCTCCAAAAAAACCAAAAGGGCAAATAATCCAAGATTATTTCTCATAACATTAACCACAGAGTAAGACTTAACTGAACAAAAAGGAAAAAAAATCTGCAAGTGATATGACTTAAAGAGGGGGAGGAAAAAAAAAAAAAAAACCTGATGAATTCAGTGAAAACTATGCCACCTGCTGGAATATAGCAGTTTTTAAAAAAGCCAATTTCAGCAAAGAAGTTAAAACTTGAATCTGATGATTCCTTAGTTGAGAGAGACTTGGAAAAATGAGCAGAACCTGATCCAAGGTGACGATATAGAGAAATGTGTCTTTAGTATTCTTCCTCCCCCTCTCTCCTGGTCTCGTCACTGTTCTGTTCCTAACAGTTCCCCACTGCTCTCTTCCTAAACTTACCTAGGGAACAAGTAAGCATCCCTGTTTCCCCACCTACTCTGCTCCCATTTCAGGAAATGCACAGTACATTTCCCAATTATCCTTTTCTTTATCTGAGATTTCACATCTCTCTTACAAGCAGTTTCCTCAGGGTCTAGATATGATAGGTAATTGGAAGAAAAAAACCAAACCGATAAAAATGGAAGTTATTAATGATCACATTATTAAAGCATAAGTGACTAAATATCTCAATAGAAAACACATTCAGAAATGGTTGGATTTTAAAAAACAAACTGGAGTTTCCAATGATGAATCACCAAGAATAGAAATATTTAAGCCAGAAGACAGGGTTGACAGGTGCCTTAAGGCACGTCTTAGTGTCCTTCAAACATCTGTCATAACCCGCTACTGAGTCCGCAACAGGACACTGTTCAGTAGAAATATATAAGCCACAAATATAATTTTTAATTTCTGAGTGCCACATGAGAAAAGGGGGATAAATGTGAAGGCCAATTTTAATAATATATTTTATTCAACCTAATATCCAATACTATCATTTTAACATGTAATCAATGTAAAAGAATTACTGAAATTTTTTACATCCTTTTTTTCATACTAAGCCTTTCAAATCTGCAAAGTATTTTATAGTTATAGCACATCTCAACTCAGAGTAGCCACTTTTCAAGTGCTCAGCGGCCACATTTGGCTGGTGGTTACTGTAGTGAACAATGCAGCAATAGAAAATTCCTGATTTCCACGTAGACTCTGCTAGGAAAGCCAAAACTTGAACAGGAACTTGTATCTCCTAATAAACTAGCTAATAAACTTTCAGAAAAATTTATTTCCCTCTTAGTAAGTTTTCTAATCAGAAGAAGACATCTTGTACATAAAACAGTGGCTACCTTGCCTGGATATCCTAGTTTTCAGTTCTGTTAACATATTAAAATAAAGTAATTTAAACATAAAATACAGACAAGTTATCTTTAAACAAATTAATTAGGAATAAAATAATGAAACAATTTTCTTCTTGAAAAATATCTTTAATATAAATAAATTTATCTTGCCTTCAGCTGAAAATCCAACCCACACAAGATAGGATTTCCTTGTAAGAGGAAGAGGATCACCATGCAAAATTTGTTTTTTCTTTTTCCCTAGCTCTAGCAGTTGAACTCCAAGGCACTGATCCCCATCAAATCCTGTACCTAGTGAGAAAATGTAAATATAAGTCAGGTATCAATGGTTATTTAGCTATAATGCTAAATTATAGTTAAAATAATTAGTCTAAATTATTTTCTATGAATTTAGGTTATTTGTGATAAACTCCTGGATTAATTAGCAGTACTTTTTATAGATAATCTTTTTATCTGAGGCACCAATAAAGCATTAGAACAGTATGCTACATAAACTAGAACTTTACATAAAGTGGTAATGTATGTGGTAATTCTCAAGAATTGAGATTTATAAGTGATAATTCTCAAGAATATAACTGCAAATACTCAAAAAAATATTTACAGAGAGCTTTCTTTGTACCAGGTACTGAGGCTATAATGTAAATAAGACAAGTCAGTGTTCTCATGAAATTTATATTCAGGTAGGAGAGGAAAAACCAACTTAAAAAAGAAAGAAAAATACTAAGTGTCATCACTGAAGATTAAAATACTAATGTAAGACAGAGGGTCACACTGAGTGGCTACTTTAGACTGGACAAGGTGGCCTTTGGAAAAAGTGAAATTTAAACGGAGATATGATTTGCAAGTTGGAGCCAGCCCTGCAAATGGTAAGAGGAGAAGCACTGTCGTAGATAGGGGACAGTTAATGAAAAGGGCCGAATGGGACAAACATGGTGATTCTGAAGAACACAAAGAAGTCAGTAGGGCCAGAATCACTGACAAGAGAAAATGTAGTAAGAGATGAGGCTGAAGAGGCAGGAAAAGGTCAGATCATGTAGGACTTTGCCACCCGTGACAAGTTTGAGTTTTATTCTAAAGCAACAGAAAATCATCAGAGGAATCTGTGCAGAAGAGAGAAGTGACTGGATTTATGTTTTTTAAAAATTACCAGTAAGAATTGAAGATGAAAAGCTAGTTAGGAGGTTACTGTAACACCTAAGAGATGATGTCTCATTTGGACTGAGGTTTTAGTGGAGGTGTGGAATGTGTTGTGTGCACTGACATGATATGACTTTGCTGACACAAGTGATGCTAGGGGTGTGAGGGGAGAGAAGGGTCAAAGATAACTCTTACATTTCTGCCTTGAATATTGGTAGTACGCCATTTATCAAGATCAGAAAATGAAGAAGCAAGTTCGGAGGGGGAAAAGAAGCCCAGAGGCTTTACTGTATAACCAAGTTAAGTTTGAGGTGTATATCAAAACTCTACGTAGAGATTTCAAACTGACAACTGGATATGTAAGTCTGCAGATACAAGAAGGGAGTAGAGTTGATGATACTATACATGTCATGAACACAGAGATGTACTAATGTACAGAGATGTACTGTGTTTTAATGGGTCTTAATGAAATAACCCAGGGTAGTTTCTCTAACTGTATTTTTTGACTTGTGAGTCATAAAATTAATCCAGATCAATAATCTATTAAGACTAGTCTTAGCACAATGATGGGTATTGAAGACAGAATATGAAGAATACAAAAAAATATAAAATACTAGAAAAAAATCTACCTCTGTGATAAATAATGACAAGCTGTTCTCCATGTCCAGCCATTGACACAATAGGCCCAGGGAGACTGAAGACCTCTTTTTGAACACCTCCAATGGTAAACAAGCGAAGCAGCAAGGAGCTAGTGGCAGCAGCAGCCCATCCCTGACCAAGACATATGGCTTCAATATCTTCATCTGGAGGCATGTCTACTATCCACTCTTTGCTTGAATCCCAAGAACTAAGGTGCAGGCAGTGAAGCTTGCTAAAAATTAAAACAAGACAAAAACAATCAAACTTTCACATTTGATAATATATATATATAAAATATATATATAACTAATGATACTCAAAATCAAGTAACAAAGTCAAATAGTTTATTTTTCCATTATAACAAATAGAACAAAATCAAATAGTTTATTTTTGATAAACAATAACAAAATAAAATAGTTTATTTTTCTATTATACACAAATAATGGCATCTTTATATGCCATATAATATACCAAAAAAATGACCGTCTATAAACAAAACAGCTTTAAGAAAGTAATTATGAAATATCGTTAAAATGTACTATGTTAAAACTATTAACAGTCATGTTATTAAAGAATATTTAAAGATACAGGAACATGCTCACAACATGTTAAAAATGGAAAAAAACCCAGGATAAAATCAGCAGAACATGATCCAAGGTTACACACACATACAAAAATCATGACTATATTTTTAAAAAGAAAGGAAGCATCAAAATGATCAGCAACAGTGCTCTCATTGCCAAAGACAAAAACAAAACCTTTAATATGGGAGAATAAAAGAGAAAAAAAATTAAATATTATCACACCAGGGAGATTACCAATCACTGCTAACAATCTGATTTGTGCTTCCAGTCTTTTTACTTTTGCATCTATATATACATGTAAGTTGTTATGAAACTTAAACTTCAGAATGTAGACATCACAGTATTTAGAATCAGAGGCAATACTGATTTCCTGAATAGTAATTTTAAATTCAAATTTAAAATAAAGGGGGATGGGAATTATTCCCTGGCAGTCCAGTGGTTAGGACCCCTTGCTTTCACTGCCAAGGGTGTGGGTTCAATCCCAGATCGAGGAACTAAGATGCCACAAGCCACAGCCAAAAAAAATTGACCTAAGTAAATCAGAAAAAGACAAAATACCATATGGTATCACTTATATGTGGAATCTAAAATATGACAGAAATGAGGTGAGGGGTCAGTCACTCAGTCATGTCTGACTCTGTGACTTCATGGACTGTAGCCCAACAGGCTCCTCTGTTCATGGAATTCTCCAGGCAAGAATACTGGAGTGGGAAGCCCCGACAAAAATGAACACACCTACAAAATAGAAAGAGTCACAGACACAGAGAACAGACTTGTGGTTGCCAAGTGGGGGCGGGGGGGAAGGATTGGGAGTTCGTAATTAGCAGATGCAAACTAATGTACATATAGGATGGGTAAACAAGTTCCTACTGTACAGCAGAGGGAACCATAATCAACATCTAGTGATAAACTACAATGGCAAAGAATATATATGTACAACTGAATCACTGCTATACAGCAGAAATTAATGCAGCATTGTAATCAACTATACTTCAATAAAAAATTAAAAACAAAATAAAAGGATAATATTGTCTAAGACTGTGAAATAATATATCTAGGAAAACAAAAAGAAAAACAATCATCAGTCAGGAAATCATAACAATCCTAACAATCTGAAATCAAAATTGCACATGGAGATAAGGGGGAAGGAAGAACTGCAGGGGGAGCGGCGGGGAGGACTGCGAGTCTGGGGTTAGCAGATGCAAACTAGTATATATATAGGACTGGATGAACAATGAGGCCCAAATGAATAGCATACGGAACTATATTCAATATTCTATGATAAACCATAATGGGAAAGAATATAAAAAAGAATGCATATATAACTGAATCACTTTGCTATACAGCAGTAACTAACATAATATTGTAAAACAACTACATTTCAATTAAAAAAATGCACATGGAAATAAATGTTCTAATTATGTAAGATATTCTGAGTTAGACACTGAGTCAACACTGATTGAGTAAACTGATTTAATTCAAAAATCAAGTACTGAGTTAATTTTACATTGCATAAATTAGGAAACCAATTAAAATATTAAAATAACCCAATCTGGTATTTCTCAGGCTTTAATGCAAGCTCTTCCACCTGAGGATCTTGTTAAAATGCAGATTCTGACTCAGAAGGTATGGAGTTGGGTCTGTGATTCTGTGTTTTCAACATGCTCCCAGGTGACCATGTCTGTAGTTTGTGGACCATATATTGAGCAGCAAGGAGCTAATGTATCAGTCAGAAGGATTTTAATTTCAAATAACCTGGGAGTTAGTAAAATCTATGATCAAATGTATAATAAGCACCATGATCAGCTAAAAAAATTAACAGGAGAGGGCAAGCTGCCTGAAATAACGAAACTGAATAAAATGCTTTCTTCTTTAAAAAAAATAGATTCTGCATCCATTGCTTTTCCAGCTTAATTTTCTTGTCTCCATATCTACCTACCTACCCTACCTACCTACCTACCTACTAACATATCTAAGAAGTCTGAAGTATATTAAGTCAAAAAGACAAATAGCACTTATAAAATTTTTCAATGTGTTCCCTCCTCCCTTTTTTAAAAGAGAAGTCGCAAATCTAATCTACAGTGACAAAACCCAGATTAGCAGTTGTTCAAGGCTGGAATTAGACCAACTGTTAATTGTTAAAAGTAATTATATTTGAGAGAAGAATTCTTCAGGCAATTTTCATTTTCTAAAAATTATGTACTACTTAAACTTGCTTGTTTACAATTAATATGTATATTATTCTTATAAAAGAAGGGGACAATAGGGAAAAATCAGACATATGTTCTGAGGTATTATAGGTGTACTGTATTTGTACTAAACTCTTCTTCTTGAAATTCCATACTACAAAAGATTTATAATTTTTTTTTTGGTCTTACAACTTTATGTACTAAATTTCAAAGTTCAACAGTAATGAAGTTCTCCTAAAAATCTTGAATTTACCTTGCTAGTTCATCAGTGCTTTCACATGCCAACAAAACAGCTTCATGGGAAAGATCTGCTACTGTGTAATTAAAAGTGTTTAATAAGTGTGTTGCATGGTGTATAGAGGTATCATGGAATTCCACATCTATGGCATTGTCTTGCTCATCATTATAGCAGCGAATAATTCCAATAGAGTTCCACACCTACAAACATGTTAAGGTTAAATACAAGTGAGAAAGATTAAAGTTCTAAAAGGAAACACTTTAAAAGTTTATTTACAAATATGGATATAAATGACTGCACACTTTTTTGGCCCAACCAAATGGTTTATAGTCATGGCATAACTATATACATTATAAGGCAGCATAAATTGATACCATTTGAAAACCTGTATTCCACTCATGTACACTACAGGTTCCCCCTAAGCCTTAGTGTTTCCTTTATCCTACCACAAGTATAACTATTAATATAAAGTACTTGACAATATTAGAAAAATTAAGATCACTTGATGATGATTACTGATGAGACAATAAAAAGTTTTTCTTTTTAAATAAAACATTACCTTTAATATTTATCTGTAAATTTATGCCAAGACCATGCCATTCAAAAAGGACAACTATTCAAGTCCTCAGTGGAAAAACTCAAGCAGTCAACAAATAAACATATTAAACTTTTTTAGCTTTTAAATTTAAGACAAAAAGTTAATGTAGTTGTTTATCCATAAATATATATTAAATGCCTACTGTGCCATACCTTGTTCTAAGTGCTATCAATAAACAAAACAGAAAAATCTCTATACTTGTGAAGCAAAAATTCCAGTAGCATGGGGAAAAGGGGCAGACAATTTTTTACAGTACTTATCACCTTCTGATACTATACTTTCTAAAAAACACCTTCTAACTAGTCTTTCTGAATCCGTGCAATCTTCTATATAAAACTAACATGAGAAATAAAAGTTGGAAGCATAGTCAAGAGAAACTGCAAGATATACAGTCACATTTACTTATGTTCATTATATGTCATTTTGTGAAGAAGAATTTTATTTAACCCAATTTTCAAAAACTAGGTTGAAATAAGATTAAAACTGTTAGTTAACCATAAAATAAATCAACCACAAAATTATAAGCAACCAAAGTGCTCGAGGTCAGTTAATGAAAGTTTTTTAAAATATTTTTTACCAAACAAAATTAACTATAATGAGATAAAATGTTAAAGTGAGATAAAACTACTTTAAAGTTACATGTAGACCCGCAGCTTACCATGAATCTGTGAGTGAGATGCAAGGGTGTAGAACCTGACTGGAATGGCTTTTGCCGGGGAGTTGGCATAGGACCATCATAATATGGCCTCTGGGATGTTACAACTGGTAGATTGTGACTGCTGCCTCCCTGATCATCTTCCTCTTCTTTGAAAAGACTAGAACCAATTTTTAGCATTGTAACATCTAGAAAACAAAGGATTATAATTAGAGAATCATAAATACCAGCTATCTTGGAAAAGTATTATGAAATCTACTAACCATGTCCAATCATATTTAATAATACTAACATGCTACCTGCCTCTTTCACTGTGTTAATATCTGTGGCAATAGTTCAAAAGTCAGAGGGTTAAAACTGTTGGTACCTTAGCAAGAAGTCAGTCAGTGGCACCAATCTATACTAGCAGTTAATGTATTGTCAACCAACTGCAGTAAAAATAGTAAAAATATTAATTTTATTAAATTTTAAGTTTTGCATACTTTTAAAAAATGTTCTCTGTGTTAAAATGGGAAATGTGTATACAGAATTAGGATGACTGTGTCAAAAAAAAAAAAAAGCATTTGTTGAGCTGTAAGCTGAACTAATTTTTTCATGTAACAGCATTTTTACCTAAAAGAATGCCAGATAAACTACTTACACCAACTCAAAAATGTGGTAAACATCTTCTTAAAAATGAAGTGAACTGGTCATTTAAGAAAAATAACTGACAAAATTTGTGGTTAATGATAAGAATTGAGCTTTCAAGTGAAAATAATGAATATGAAATATTCAGAATACTATTCAGAATATTCAGAATAATGAAAAACCTGTATCTGCCATCATGAACTTGACCGCTCTGTAATATTTAAAGACTTCTGATGAGATTAGTAATGATACTAACAAATATTCTGGATAACGTGCCAGTATCAAGGTCTGCAAAGCTCAATAAACCAGCATTTTCCAAATTACCAATGCATATGTGACAGAATCAAGCATGGCAAAGATCCATTCAAAGCCCAAGTTAGACCAGTGGATTTTAACACAATAAGAGAGTTGGAAAGCTCACCAGCAAGTATTCAGATTCCGCACTGCAAGTAACCTTTAAGAAACTATCATTTGCTGCATTTTGGTAAAGCATCAAAGAGGAATATCTGTAGTTATTTCAACAGACTATTAAAAATACTTCTCCCTTTTCAAACAATATATTGTGTGAGACTGACATACTTCAAACAAAACTAATGTATGGCAGTAGACTGAGTCTTGAGGCATGTGAGGGAACTCAGCTAGCTATCTTCTATGCTAAGATTTGCAAAAGGGTAAAGTAACACCACTTTTCTATTCTATTTTCTAACTTTTATTTTCATTAAAAGTATTATTTATGTTTACATATCATGAGTTTGTTGTTAAAGTGAATATTTTTAAATTTTCTCAGTTTTAATTTCTAACATAGTAAAAAACAATAAACATAACTTGGCAAACAATTTTCTTTGGAATCCTTAAAAAGTTTAAGAATGTAATGAGTTCCTGAGACCAAACATCTGAGGAGTGCGATACTATAAATCCTACATGTTTTAACTGTAGCACAATTTACCATGAACATTGGCATTTTACTTGGTAATGTTCAAATGTGTTAATTTTAGCATGTAAGTTGTAATAATCATTTATTTAAAGGTTCTTAATTATAATCTCAATATCTTAAACAGATACCAAACTATTCAGGTCACCTATTTCTTGAGTTAGCTTGGTAGTTTGTGCCTGTCAAAGAATTTGTCCATTTCCAGCTTCCCTGGTGGCTCAGTGGTAAAGAATTTGCTTGATGAGGCAGGAGAAACAGGTTCAATCCCTGATCTGCCAAGACCCCACATGCTGCCGGGCAACTAAGCCCCTGCACCACAACCACTGAGCCGGTGCTCTCGAGCCTAGGAACTGCAGCTACTGAGCCAACATGCCTCAGCTACTGAACCCTGCATGCCCTAGAGCCATGCTCCACAGCAAGACAAGCCACTACAATGAGGAGCCCTCACTGCAACTGGAGAATAGCCTCCACTCACCACAGCTAAAGAAAAGCCCTCTCAGCAACAAAGACTCAGCATACCCAAAAAGAGGTAAATAATAAGAAAAAAAAGAATCTGTCCATTTCATCTAAGATGTTGAATTTATAAGCACAAAGTTGTTCATAATGTTCAGTTACTAAACATTTGTTAATAGCAGTGCTATCTTAGAGAAATACAATGTGTTATAAATATAAGATTTTCTAACAGCCATATTTTAAATAGTAAAAAAAATAAAGGTGTAATTAATTTTAATAACATACTATGTTTAAAATATAATTTCAACAAGTACTCAATGTAAAAAATGGCCAGATATTTTACATTCTTTTTTGTACTGTCTTCAAAATCTTGTCACATTTAATAATCACAACATATCTCAATTTGAACTAGCCACATTTTCAGTGCTCAATAGCCACAAGGGGCAAGTGGCCATAATATTGGATAGTGAAAGTCTATTGGGATACACAATGATGATACACCTTCACTACTTATATCAATCATTTGTGTCTTTCTTTCTTGATCAATCAGGATAAAGATATATCAGTTTTATTGACCTTTTCAAAGAATTAGCTTTTGGTTTAATGCTAGCAAAGTAATGCTCAAAATCCTTCAAGCTAGGCTTGAACAGTACATGAACTGAGAACTTGCAGATGTACAAACTGGATTTAGAAAAGTCAGAGGAACCAGAGATCAAATTGCCAACATCTGCTGGATCATACAAAAAGCAAGAGACTTCCAAAAAATCTACTTCTGCTTCGTTGAGTATGCTAAACATTTGACTGTGCAGATCACAACTACGGAAAATTCTTAAAGAGATGGGAGTACCAGATTACCATAACTCTCTCCTGAGAAACCTATATGTGGGTCAAGAAGCAATAGTTAGAACCAGACAAAGAACAATGGACTGGTTCCAAATTGGGAAAGTAGTATGTCAAGGCTGTATTTTGTTACTCTGCTTATTTAAGTACATCATGCAAAACACTGGACTGGAAGAAGCACAAGCTGGAATCAAGATGGCTGGGAGAAATATCAATAACATCAGCTATACAGATGACACCACCCTTAAGGCAGCAAGTGAAGTGGAACTAAAGAGCCTCCTGAGGAGAATGAAAAAACTGGCTTAAAACTCAACATTCAAAAAACTTAGATCATGACATCTGGTCTCATCACTTCATGGCTACTAGAAGGGCAAAAAGTAGAGTCACAGTAATAGATTTTATTTTCTTAGGCCCCAAAATCACTATGGACAGTGACTACAGCCAAAAAATGAAAAGAGGCTTGCTTCTTGGAAGAAAAGCTATGGCCAACCTAGACAGCATATTAAAAAGCAGAGACATTACTTTGTTGACAAAGGTGCTGTATAGTCAAAGCTATGGTTTTTCCAGTAGTCCAGATTTGTGAGTTGGACCATAAAGAAAGCTGGGTGCTGAAGAATTGATGCTTTCGAATTTTCGGTGCTGGAGAAGACTCATGACAGTCCCTTGGACAGCAAGGAAATCAAACCAGATAATCCTAAAGGAAGTCAACAATGAATATTTATTGGAAGGACTATTGCTGAAGCTGAAGTTCTAATACCTTGGCCACCTGATGTGAACAGCCAACTCACTAGAAAAGATCATGATGCTGGGAAAGATGGAGGGCAGGAGGAGAAGAGGGCAACAAAGGATGAAATGGTTGGATGGCATCATTGACTCAATGGACATGAGTTTGAGCTAACTCCAGGAGATAGTGAAGGACAAGGAAGCCCAGCATGCTGCAGTCCATGAGGTCGCATTGGGCACAACTTAGTGGCTGAACAACAACAAATACCTTTTGATTGTCAATTTCACTGACTTCTACTCTCCAAAAATAATTTAACAGCTTTATTGAGATATAACTGACATACCATATAATTGACCCATTTAAAGTGTAAAATTTCATGGTTTTTGGTATATTCATAGAAATGTGCAACCATCAGCACAAATTTAAAATGTTTTCATCACCTCAAAATGAAACCCTGTACCTCTTAGCTATCACTCTCTATTTCTCTATTCATCCTTATGCAACCACTAATTTACTTTTGTCTCCACAGATTTCTCTGTTCTGAAAACTTTACATGAATGGAATGATGTAATTTATAGCTTTGTGACTGGCTTCTTTCACTTAGTATAATGTTTTCAAGGTTTATCCCTGTTGTAGCCTGTTCTTTATTATTTCCTTTCTTCTGCTTGCTTGGGATTTAATTTCCTCTTTTTCTAGGTTGCTAAAGCAGAAGCTTTAGATCATTGTTTTTTTAAGGATGAAATGTTTTTCAACATATGTATTTAATAGTATGGCAACACTTTACCAACTCAATCATCAGTCAGTTCAGTTGCTCAGTCATATCCAACTCTTTGTAACCCCATGTACTGCAGCACACCAGGCCCTCTCCCTGTCCATCACTCCCGGAATTTATTCAAACTCCTGCCCAATGAGTCGGCGATGCCATCCAACCATCTCATCCTCTGTCGTCCCCCTCTCCTTTTGCCTTCAATCTTTCCCAGCATCAGGGTCTTTTCAAATGAGTCAGTTCTTCGCATCAGGTGGCCAAAGTATTGGAGCTTCAGCTTCAGCATCAGTTCTTCCAATGAATATTCAGGACTAATTTCCTTTAGGATGGACTGGCTGGATTTCCCTGCAGTCTAAGGGACTTTCAAGAGTCTTCTCCAACACCACAGTTCAAAAGCATCAATTCTTTAGCACTCAGCTTTCTTCACAGTCCAACTCTCACATCCATACATGACTACTGGAAAAACCATAGCTTTGACTAGACAGACCTTTGTCAGCAAAGTAATGTCTCTGCTTTTTAATATGCTGTCTAGGCTGGTCACAGCTTTTCTTCCAAGGAGCAAGCATCTTTTAATTTCATGGCTGCAGTCACCATCTGCAGTGATTTTGGAGTCCAAGAAAATGAAGTCTGTCATTGTTTCCATTGTTTCCCCATCTATTTGCCATGAAGTGATAGGACCAGATGCCATGATCTAGTTTTCTGAATGTTGAGTTTCAAAGCCAACTTTTTCACTCTCCTCTTTCACTTTCATCAAGAGGCTCTTTAGTTCTTCGCTTTCTGCCATAAGGGTGGTGTCATCTGTGTATGTGAGGTTACTGATACTTCTCATGGCAATCTTGATTCCACTTTGTGCTTCATCCAGTCCAGCATTTCTCATGATGCACTCTGCATATAAGTTAAATAAATAGGGTGAAAATATACTGCCTTTGATGTACTCCTTACTTACCAACACAATACTGACTTTGAATAATAGTTTTAATAAAAAATGGAAAATATTGATCACTAGGATGGATTATCACATTCACAAAGTCAACTCATACCAACTGAGTTTTCATCATCTTCGAGGTTATGACTTCGCTGTCTAGGACGACCTGAAGCCAGCATAAGGTCATCATCATCTTCCTCATCATTTACAATCCCTTTTGAAAAAGAGTGGGTTTTGACTGCACTGTCTTTTAGACAGTCACCAACATTACTTGTATCATCTCCATCAAAAAGATCATTATAATCCTTTTCTACTCTGCTAGACACCTTGAACAAATTAATACAAATAAGAAAGTATTAGTGAACTATTTAGATAAACACAATTACTCAAAAGGCAACCTTTTAACATATACCTATAAACTCTGAGTAAGCAAATGCCTTGGTAAAAATAATTAGCAAATATATTTATTAGGACTGTTATTTACATTATGAAAGACCTAGTCCTTACTTTAAATGCCTTATAGTCTATAGATAAGTTGGAAGTATAAGACAGACATGTAAAGAATACATGTGTATATCCAAATATAAAGCAAGATTTTATTCCTCACAATCATTATCCAGAAAAGAAGTCATCTATGAGTCCTTAAAAAGTGTCTCACTATAAGATATTCTCTCTTTATTTTCTTTTTGAGCAAGATACTGCTTAGGTAAGATGTTTAAATGATCTCAGTTAAAGCTTATTCTGGGGATATTTTTGGAAATTTTTTGATGCTTATAAAAGTAAACAGAACCAATAAAAAAAAAGTGGCAATTAAATTCAACATTAATCATTGATTCCTAGGAATATGAATATACTGCAAGTACTGAATGTCACTGTAAAAAATTTCTGAGTAAGCAGTTATGTTGTAAAGATCACAGTTATTAACATACAATGAATAAAAACCATACAATGTTAAGTCAAAGGAAAAACTTATAGCTGGGAATAAAAGTCTAGTAAGAACACCATTAATGGACTTAAAAGGGACTGTATCACAAATCTGTTAGGTGGAAATGCATATAAATGTGTTCTGGAAAGTTGACATTTAAAAAATGAGAGAACAGGAAAAATATTTCTAAATTCATATGACTGAATAGTTAAATAACTAAATGCTAAAAGAAGATATTTAACTATTTTATCCATAGTCCTAAGTGTTTACATACTCAAGTTGGTAATAAATTTGCTTTTAACTTTGTTATAAAAAATGAGGATTTTAATCTTTTCCTCACGGAGAGGGCCACTCAGGGCTAGAGGTGTTGTAACAGAAGTATGTACTGTGAGGAACAAAAGCAAAAAGGAGAGAGAAGACAACTCTAAATAGAAGTGCTAAGGTTTTATAAGAGGTGACAAATTAAATTTTTTTTATTTTTATTTTTTATTCTTTAAAATTTTATTGAAGTACAGTTGATTTACAGTGTTAATTTCAGCTGATTCAGTTATATATATGTATATTCTTTTCCACTGGAGAAGGCAATGGCACCCCACTCCAGTGTTCTTGCCTGGAGAATCCCAGGGACAGGGGAGCCTGGTGGGCTGCCGTCTATGGGGTCGTACAGAGTCGCACACGACTGAAGTGATTTAGCAGATTCTTTTTCATATTCTTTTCCATTATGGTTTATCATAGGTTTCCTGTGCTATACAATAGGACCTTGTTGAACTAAAAATTATTTCTCAATTTACTTTTTGTTTTTATCAATGTTATACACACATATAGCCAGTGTTACAAGTTTAATATAAAAACAGATGATGGATTTGTTCACTATCTTGATTATAGTTATGGTTTCAAAATTTACCTAATCATACATTTCAAGTATGTGCAGTTTACTTTGTATCAACTGTACTTCAACAAAGCTATTTAGGAAAAAATAAGCTACAAGGATATGCTGTACAGCACGAAACAGCCAATATCTTTTTAATAACTACAAATGGAATACATCCTTTAAAAATTGGGAATCACTATATTATACATCTGTAACTTACATAATACTGTACATCAATTATACTTCAGAAAAAAAAACTCTTCTCTCTGTTTTGGTCTTTTTTCCTACACAAATTCCCCCAAAGATCTTCCAATCTCCTGCTTGAAAAGCATGAGACTGGCTGACAATGCTCTGGGAGCCAAGTATGAAAAGTGAGCTGGAAATCTGAATGTTCAAGTATATATACTTTCATGTATTTTTTCATAACAGTTTGTCCCCTTCGCCCAACACCACTCAGTGGTACCCAGTGTAACCTTACTTGGAGAACAAGTCTCCAGCTTTCTGCCAGAATGTAGCGGGCTGAGGGAGGACAATCACCCAGCTGTGCTCACTGCTGCTGAGACTGGAGAGATCTATTTGCTTATTAAGTCAACCATCCTGTTTCCAGCTCCACTTTTATGTACCTAGGGCTACCAAATTCTGAATTTTGGGGACTAAGCCAAGCAAGCTAAATGGCACCTCAGCTGACCCACATTGCAGTCTTAGGACTCGTTTTTAGAGAAGTTCAATCTAGTTTCTAATTGTCCTTCTATTTTCCAACTTCCAGATTTATTATTTTTTTTACTATCATCATTTCAACTATCTCCTTTATGAGATCATGCACTTAAAAAAATTGTCAGGATTTTCCTGGTGGTCCAGTGGTTAAGAATCGGACTGGGTTTGATTGGGTTCAATTGGGTTGGATTGGGTTTGACTGTGGATTGGGTTCAATTCCTGTTCTGGGAAGATCCCACATGCCATGGGACAACTAAGCCAGAAATCCATAACTACTGAGCCTGTGCACCTAGAGCCTGTGCTCCGCAGCAGAAGCTACTACAACGAGAAGTCCATGTACCACAGCTGGAGAGTAGCCCGCACTCGCTGCAACTAAAGAAAGCAGAAATGACCCAGCATAGCCAAAGATAAATAAATAAACATTAAAAAACAAAATTCTGTAGTTTTAGTAGGGCTTTCAGGTATCAGGTATTTGAGCATACATAAAACAAGCTCTGAGAGTTAAGGCTAATTCAGGACAGAAAAACTTTAGGTTAAACTAAATTATAGCTATTAACTCTAATTTTCATCTATAAAACATTTAACTAAAAATTACTAGAACACAAGAATACTAAAGCAGTATTTCACAAAGGCATTTCTTGGAGAACCATGGAATATTAATGGACATTGTATGGAGGGAAAAAAGTTCCTTAGGAAAATGTATTTGTGAAACATTAGGATAAAACAAGTTCAAACAGTTCTGTGATAGAGCATTACTGAACATCTAATAACATAAATTATAATTTTCAAAGAAGGTAACCTAGTTCACAGTGTTTCCCAAATTCATATGACCACAGAAAGACTGAAGAAACTGTTCAACCCTATTACTTATTACCTTACTGTTTGACATCTTTCCACTGGAGTCACAAACATTCTCCAGGAGTCCCAGATTTCCTTCTGCATCAGTATAAGCTATTTGACGACACATAGGATGCCACGACAGTCCACAAATTGCATAACCTTTCTCATGTTTCACCCTAAAAATTTTAATGTAAGCTCTTAAAACCTTGTCAAGAAAATTATAAGCTATCCATTTCTGTAGATAAATTTTATTCAGCAAGGTTTTGATAAATGTATCTATTAGTGTGCATTTTAACAATCTAATGATCACAAATTTGAAATGTTTAATAATAAAACAAAAATCTAATAGAAATAAGCAAAAAAGAGACAAAAGATTTACTGAATCATACCTTTCAATGCAATTTTTTGTTTCCACATTCCAAATTATAATTAAACCATTAACACTCCCTGCAGCTAAATACTGTCCACAAGGAGACCAGGTTACTATATTCAGTGTCTAGTAAAGAAAAACAATTAATAAATATTTTACATAATTTGAAACTAAAAAACTCATTTTATTACCAAATTCAAAAATTTATAATCATTATTACATCCAATTTTTATTTAAATATGATACACAAATGGCAAGACAAAGTTTATTTTTTAATGTTCTTTTCCAGTAATATTTAACAAAGTAATAGCAGCTGCTAGTTTGTTTATCATCAGAAAATTACACTAGCACAATTTTAAAAACAGAGTCTAAGAAATGCTTTTATCCTGGAGAGACAACACAAGTTATTCTCTTAGCAGTCATCAAGATGAAGAACCAGAAAGTGAAGTTGAGTCATACTAAGAAGCATAACTGCTGACCTACTAGGTCTCTGTTTCCTAACTGCAAAATGGGTAGAATGAGAGAAAAGAGGGTGAGGATGAGAGAGAAACATAGACCAACAACCTTTCCTGTTCTAAAATTCCAGGGTCTAATAAACAAGTCTAAAGGAAGTTCACTTAACAATAAATGCTTCCTACTAATAACATGAGAGTTACCTATTCTAATACTATGCTAGGCATTTGACTTCTTACAAATTAAGATTTTCTTATCAAATTTCACAAAGAATGGTCAAATAGGACCTAACAAAGACTTATCTACTGTCCAGTTATTGGCTAAATGAAGAAAGGAGGGGCAGAAGATAGAGTTCTTCTCCATGTCCAACAATATTTAACTGCAACTGTATTAAAGCAAAGTATGCAGTAAATATTCACATTAGCCTCTTGAAAATATCACTTACAAAACCTACCTGAGAGATGAAATCATCTGAAAGATCAAACTGGTTACTCCAAGTTTCTCTTCTATATAGCTTAACAGATTTTTCCACAGGAACTGCCAGTAACTATTAGGAAAGATAAATGATTTAAATAAAAGTTTACATTAGGTTTAAAGAAGGAAAAAAGCAGAAAATTCATCCAAATAAGAGCAAAGCTATATTTTAATTGGCAAGTAACCAAACTCAGAAGGTTACTTAAAATCCTAATAAGCAAAGAGTGGGTGATGATCACTCAACTGCTTGTATTCAAAAACAAAGCACTTATAATACTCGTATTTTTAATACCATTTCTTAAGGCATATAAGCACTTTGGATCTAGAAATTCATCTTGGACTTTCCTGGTGGTCCAGTGGTTAAGACTCTGTACTCCCACTGCAGGGGGCTCAAGTTTAACCCTTGGTCCTAGTTTCACATGCCACAATGTGTGGCCAAATAAAAAAAATTTTTTTTTTAATTCATCTCATTTGCTAGAAGGAAAGAAAAGAGCCACAATACTTTGTGTATCTTAGAAAAAGAAACTTATCTTCCTATGTATTCTTCCAAAGAAACAGATTAGTAGAAAATGACATATTCTTTTCACACTTACCAAAAAAATGTATTGTTTTTAAAATTTTATTGTTTCATAAGTAAAGAAAAATACATACCAGATTTCTCAACTATCACTTTAATGCTGAATGTACGCATAAAAGTTTACATGACACAAAAGGGTATACATTGAAAAGTAACTCTCTCTAATCCCTAAATCCTATATATACTTCCCAAAAGCAAAGAACTTAAGCACAGTCTATAAAAGAATGCATTATGTACATATATGCAAATAGAAACAATAAACAGCATTCTATCTACTATCTGTATCTACAGCTCTACAGTCTGATGTTTTTAGTATTTCTAAACATTGATTATTCCCTGTGAAGACACAGATATACCTCATTCTAACAATTGCAGGGTATTCCACTCCCAGGAATAAACACTACAATTTGACTAATTCTCTATTAAAGACATTTAGGATGTTTACAATCTTTTGCTACTACAAATAATGATAAGACATTTTTGCCATACATGATACATAGTGCATATGTGCCAAATATATCTATAGAATATATGCCTAGAACTAGTTCTATTGTTCATGCATTTCAATAAAAACTGCCACATACTCTTCCATACAGTTTATATCAACCTTTTGAAGTTTGAGCATCAGACAAATGAAAAACAGATGATGATGTTTCAATTTGTATTTCTTTCACTATGAAAGCAAGTGTTAGTTGCTCAATCCTGTCCAACTCTTTGCAATCCCATGGACTGTAGCCCACCAGGCTCCTCTGTCTGTAGAATTTTCCAGGCCAGAATTGGAGTGGGTCCCCATTCCCTTCTCCAGGAGACCTTCCAACCGAGGGATTGAACCCAGGTCTCCTGCGTTGCAGACACATTCCTTACCATCTTACCTACTAGGGAAGTCCTTGGTATGAAAGGCTGCATGTATTTTCATACGTAAAAGCCATTTGTGTATCTTTTTCTATACACTGTCTGCTAATGTCTTTGTTCATCTTTTTATTGGGATCTTATTGATTTATAAGAACTCTGACTATCAAAGAAATGAACTCTATCATATTATTTCAAGCTCTCAGTTTACATTTGTCCTTTGCCATTGAAATATTTTTTTATATTACCGAACTTATAAATTTTTTCTCAAAATTTTCACATACACAGAGAATTTGAAAAACAATACAGCAAATATCTATATAATGAGATTCACCATGTGATAGGAAGGCCTCAAGATGGTTCTCAGTAATTCTCACCTCCTGGTATTTATGCCTTTTGCCAGTACCTTTATTAAATCTCCTTTTCTTCACCTTTATAATATACTAACTTCTCACATATGCTTGATCTACTTCTGTGTTATTTATTCATGAGTAAGCAACAAACTTTCAATTTCCATAGCACATTATATGTTATATTTGATTTAACTAGATTTCACCACTTTTCTTTTTTAAAACTTTTAGTTTTCCATATGGCTTTAGAATAAGTTCTTTGGTCCCCCTAAATATCTTACTGATATTTATATTGAATGTTTTCAAGACTATAAATAACTTAGGTAATAACTGATATAGTAATATCAAAAATTCATTTCAAATAATGGGATATATTTTTTAATGTACTTTTCTAAATATTTACATTTGCAACAACATGGATAAACCTGGAGGTATTGTGCTTAGTGAAATAAGTCAGAGAAAGGCAAATACTGTATGTTATTACTTACATCTGGAATTTAAAAAATAAGTAAATAAAATGAATAAATAAAACAGAAACACTCACAGATAAATAGAACAAATTAAGTGGTTACCACTGAGAAAAGAGGCAAAATACAAAAGAGGGGCTAGAGATCAAGAAGTACAAACTGTATTGTAGAAAATAAATAAGCTAAAAGGATATATTGCACAGGCGATGCAGCCAATACTTTATGTGACTTTAAATGGAATACACTCTACAAAAACTCTGAATCCCTATGCTGTACATCTGACACTAATGTAACATTGTAAATAATCTATTCCTCAATAAATCAGTAACTTAGAAAAAAGAATGGCATAGATTTTTTTCTAAAGTTTTCTTTTACTTTTCTGGGTGGCATGTTTCTCTTTATTTGGCTCTTACACATTTTTTGGAGTTTACTCCAAGTTATTTTATCTTTTCCCACCATATTTTCTAAATGGCTGCTGTTTATATACAGGACTGTTACTGGTTTCATATATTAATTTTGCTTCCAACTACCTGATTAAATTTTCATATCAGTAATATTTTTCCCTCAGTTAATTTTCTTGGGATACAAGCATTTTCTTATATACATTCTCCTTCTCTTCTTTCAAATGTCTCATATTCTTCCATTGTCTAACTGTATCAACAAGTACTCCCAAAATGTTAAACACTGGTAGTAAAAGTTGACATAACAAGACTGTTTCCACATTGTTTCATTTAGAAAAATAAAGGGAAAAAATAGAAAAAAAGACAAAAGTTGAAATGTTTCTTAAAACTTTTCAACAATAATTAATTGGCTTTTAGCTCTAAAGTTTATAGAATAAATGAAATAGTTACAATTTAAAAAAACTATTCTTACACTTAAAGGCAACAAGGACCGAAACATATAAATAAAACAAAAGTTGAAAAATAAGAGTCACTCACCTTCCCACTTTTTGGCTGCCAAGCAAGTCTGCAGATTGATTTTGCATTTACCACATCATTGCATTTTTGTAGCAATGGCCAACTAATAGGACATGTCTGATTAAAAAAAAAAAAAAAAAACAGGAAAATCCAAGTCTTCTGAAAAATAATCATTTTAAATAAATAAAAATGAAAAATAAAATGCAAAATAAAAATTTATTGCCCTTTATGAAAATTCTCCCCAAAAGATAAGCAGCACTAAATACATTTAATAAGTGGTTTCTTCAAACTGATACATCACTCAGAAAAAAGCAACTTAATTCACTTTAACCTAATTATAATACAGTATTCGATTTACCTAAATTCCTTTAAGTTTTTCAGAATTATAAAGAGCACAAGTCTTAAATAATTAACTCAGTAAGAGTATTTCCTATGTAGGATAACCAAACAATGTACTCACTGAATAAACACAAAAAAAACCCCCTAGTACATTAGAATCTTAAAGTAACTATGAAAAGAAACTTGAGAGATCTACTGTAAAATGTCAAGCTGTCAAAGTCAATTCTTTTAAACAGTTCAAACATGAGGGAAGGGACTGTGGCTATGAGCCGAAGCGTATCTGTAGAGGATGTTTTTCTCATCAGCCACATCATCCCCACAAATGCCAAGCCTTCTCTGATTGCCTCAGGAAGAATTAATTGTTCCTTCTGCCGATAAAGAAAGCACTTTCTTCATATCTCTTTTAAAACTACTATCAGGCTAGGTTAGAATAAATTGTGTGACTCTCGAAATCAAGTGTGGCCCATGTCTTATTTATGAATCCCCAACATGTAGGGACCAAAATATGGTAATTAGTTTGTAAATATATAACAATCAAATTTCCCTTACTGACTTACCAAACCTAAAAATGAAATATAAATCTATAATTTCCTTTGTGATTGGGTACAAAATCAATTAGTCTTCAACATATTTACTTTTGAATAGATTACCATGGAGTTCAATCACAAAACCAGTATTTTATGCTACTGAAAAGAAACAAACTATGAAGGAAAAGAATTACTAATTTGGCCCAATAATACATTATGTAACACCCAATATATGACCAAATAGGCAAACAGTTTTAAATTCAAATTGATGAGTTTACCTGATCTGAAATTTGCCACACTTTGACAGATCCGTCACAACTAGCTGATGCCTGCAGGAATGAAACAACAGATTTCTCTATAGTTAGAGCCATAATACTATATGGAAACTGGTTCAAACAGGCTTTTATCAATTGCAGGAAATTTTATGCTAATTTTCCTACAGCTTTAAACACAGTCATCAAAAAATGCAAAAAGAGGAGAAAAAATGATTACCAGAAAGATATCCTTAGGGTCAAAGGAAAGACTTAAAACAGGGGCATCATGTCCTCGAAATGTTTTCTGTTGGCTGCAATCCATCACATCCACAATTTTGACTAGAAAGTCACTAAGAACAAAAACAGTAATGTATATCAATAAATGTCAATGCAATGGCTCTCAAAAGCTATGACCCAAATATTTCAAAAACACAAGAGTAAACGCCATCATTTCTTTGTAGCAACATGTGAAATCTGGCACCCATATCTAATAACTTACCTTTTAGTTTTGCTCTATGCTGCTGCTGCTAAGTCGCTTCAGTCGTGTCCGACTCTGTGCGACCCCATAGATGGCAGCCCACCAGGCTCCCCTGTCCCCAGGATTCTCTAGGCAAGAACACTGGAGTGGGTTGCCATTTCCTTCTCTAATGCAAGAAAGTTTAGTCACTTAGTCGTGTCCGACTCTTTGCGACCCCATGGACTGCAGCCTATCAGGCTCCTCCATCCATGGGATTTTCCAGGCAAGAGTACTGGAATGGGTTACCATTGCCTTCTCCTTTTGCTCTATAAAGATGCTATAAAACATAACAAGGTTTCCTATATGTTCAATACAAATACTTTTAGGAAGTGGCTTCCTTAGTTAAACCTTAAGCTTCTATTATTTGCTAATCTAATTACAGTAATAATCATTTTTAAAAGCACTATGCCAGCACTACCCTGGTGGTCCAGTGGTTAAGAATCTGCCTTGCAATGCAAAGGACACTGGTCTGACTCCTGGTCTGGAAAGATCCCAAATGCGGTGCAGCAATTAAGCCCTCGAGCCGCAACCACCCACACCGAACTACTAAAGCCTACTCGCCCTAAAGCCCATGCTCTGCGACACGAGAAGCCACCATGACAAGAAATACGCACATCTCAACGAACAGTCGTCCCTGCTTGCCACAACCAGAGCAAGCCGGTGTTCTACAACAAAGACCCACCACAGCCAAAAAATTAACTAAACCTTTAAAAAAAAAAAAAAAGCACTAGGCCTTTTACTCCAACTCAGCAATTCACCTATTATTACACTTTCTTCCTATGACAAGCATCAAGAGAAACAAAAATCCTAACTGTACAGTGTAGGTTCTATCTAAAATAGTTTTTAAAATTTTGTATCCAACTATCATCTTTCCTCAGTCTTTTCCAATATTTACTTAGCAGGCTGTCAACAAAGCAATATACCTCAATCCACGAAGAAGCAAAAGTTTATCATCAAAAACCTTTACCAGAAAAAAACACTAAAATATAATAATTAAATAACAACAACAAAGAAGGACTAGAGAATGTTATCCTGAGTCCAATGAATGAGGCCATTTTGTCCTAATATTATTTCATTTTCTGATACCAAAGAGCCTTACCTAGATCCAGCAGCAATTTTTGTACCATCCCTATTAAAGACCACATGGTTTGCATTTGTGGTGAAGCGAGTCAATATTCCATCCGGAACTCCTTCAGGAAATGTGTGCACTTGAATAGTATTGTTAGATACTGCAGTGACCAATTTTCCATTCTAAAAGAAAAATAAAAGAAAATGAATTAAAATGGTAAAAATGAATTAATTGGGAGTCTCTCAGTAGTTAAAAATCCTATAAAAAAAACAACAAAAAATTTACAAATGTAATCCATGTTAAGAGAAAAGTAATCACTCTATGTACAACTTCTCTGAAATAGCTATTAGCGAGAAAAACTTATTTGCTGTCTTTAGAAAATTTAATTCCCTCTTTATCAGCCCAACTTTCAGCCTCTGATTTTTCTTGTACTTCTGCCAAGAAAAATAATTATATAGTGTTTTATGAATTCCCAAATGTCACAAAAAAAGAGACTCTGACAAGAAAGCATAGCTCGTCTCAATGAGGGAACAGCACAATGGACACACTATCAGTGTTGCCCTATGTTCCGGAAAACAGACATCAGATGTCTTTGTGGAATAGGGTGAAGTCTAAATGCAGAATTCACTGCTCCCTTTTTTTTAACCACGCCACATAGCAAGCAGGATCTTCGTTCCCTAACCAGGCATTGAACCCAGGTCCCCTGTAATGGAAATGCAGTGTTTATTTAGTATTATAAAAACACCTGAATACACAGAAAATTTTAGAATCTGAATATGATAAGCAAACACTGTTGTTCTGCAGAGCTTTTAGCTAAGAATCATAAAAGGTTAAGGATCTGCCCTACCACCTTAATTTTTATTACTTATCCAGGAAGAATTAAATCCTGATGGGCGAGACAGTCTACCAACTCCACACACAATTTAAAATACCATATGGTCAATTTATTAATTTATATTAAATAATAACTGCTGAAAGATACAAACTACTCAAGTTTGTTAATGAACTTACTTTACCCTACAGCAATAGGTCTTAGCCATTTTTGCATACTTAGGATCTCTCAGCTTATCTGCAGCATCTGCTCCCATTCTGATGGGAAAAGAACCTGATAATACTATGGCAAGTTACCATACCGCAGTATTTGGGGAGATGTATCCATCTGTTCAAACAATAGTACAGACAATTCAAATTTGAACTGTGATAACACCTCTGAGTTCAATTACTGGAACACTGGTGAAAAATACTGTTTATGCCTGTTTGTAACTACTGTATATAATTAAAAACCCACAATAAACTAAATTGATAATGTTGAAAATAAGCTAACAATAAATGTGAAAACAAGAAGAGAATTAACAAAAACCTATAACCAACTCAACATAACACTGATGGTGCAAAGTGTTCTCTGGCCAAACTGTTAAAACACCAACTATTTATTTACATGCATGGGCAGAAATTCTGCAACCTGGCTATTCTTTACTTTGCAGACAGATTTCTTAGTAGAATACTAAGCATCCTCAGTTAACTTTAGTAAAGAATCTTGGTAGTTCTTTAACACAACTTTAACTAGCCCTCTATTCATGTGAAAATGTTAAAATACATAACTACACTAACTCCCTTGCAAGCCCGTAATAAAGGCCTTGCATGGAAGTCATTTTCAAACAAATTAGGAAATCAACTCACTACCAGTATATAATGTCAACTAGTAAAAACGAAAGAAAAAAAAGAAACCATGCAAAGGATCAGACCTGTGTTTCTGGTCAGGTCAAGACTATTCTTTTTCTTGGTACATAGGGAGGAAGGAATCCCAGCAAAGGATGACTTGGGCCCACTGTGTTCCTTACTAGCCATTTTACCTTCCTCTGAGCTTTGATTTTCCCAGAAAAAAAAGAGAATGTGAAATACTAGGCAAGTATTAACAATAGTTAACTACTCACAGATACATTGATACATCTCACTTTTACTATTTTGGAGGGTGGTACTTTTTTCTGCTTTGTTCTCAATTAAAGCACCTAATTATATGTTCCTTATAACCAATTATGCTTTAAATGAAATACTTTGCAAAACTGTCAACTTTGCATGGCTATTTGGAAACAACTTTTCATTGAAGTATTGGGTTGGCCAAAAAGTTCATTCAGGCTTTTATTTACATTGTTATTGAGACAGCTAAAGCTTAGGTGGGTCGATAGGGAGTCCAAGGACCCTCAAGGAGGAGGAGGAGATCAACATTCTTTATACATTCTTTTGCCTTAAAACATGTAGTCACATAGATTCCACAAACAATACATCTTGTTCACGTGTATTTTTTTTCTTTTTTTAACTTCATGTTAATGATTATAATGGTAACCACAAATCTTGTCTGAAAACCTGTTTTTCCCTCAAGACTTACACAGTGACAATATATCTAGCCCAAGGACATGTTGTAGGAATACATTCCCCCTAGCTAATCCTGTGCTGGTGTTATCTCAAGATGTATTTTATGGGGGGAAAAAGGTCCAATAGAGCTTTTACAACCTTGAAACAGTTTTTCAATTTATTCTTAGTGACTAATTAAAAGTCTGTAACGCTCTGCTCAAACTGATGACAAGGGAATTTTCTCTACCCCCTTCTGATGTCAATGTCAGAAACTTTCTCTGCTCCTTTTCAGTAAACTCTCTTTGCCACAAGCCTTGAGTGATTTCTGTTATTTCCATGAGGGAATTCTCCCACAAGAGCCATGAGCTGGGTAGAACACGGCCTGCACTCTGTGGCTTCACCACATCAGGACTGATTTCGTCTCATTATGGAAAACCAGAATGAACTTTGAGGCCAACCCTACACGGTCAACCTTAAACTATAAATTCCATTCCTAAAGCCAAACATTTTAGCACTTAACATGGGACTTCTAGTGGGCTGAATGATGTTGATGCTCAGTCCCTAAGTCATGTCTGACTCTTAGCGACACCATGGATTGCAGCACACCAGGCTTCTCTGTCCTCCACTATCTCCCAGAGTTTGCACTGCTCAAATTCATGCCCACCAACTTCGTGAGGCTAACCATCTCATCCTCTGCCATCCCCTTCTCCTTTTGCTGTCAGTCTTGCAAAGCATCAGGGTCTTTTCCAATGAGTTTACTCTTTGTATCCAAAGTATAGGAGTTTTAGCTTCAGCATCAGTTCTTCCATTGACAATTCAGGATTGATTTCCTTTAGGATTGACTGATTTGATCTCTTTGCAGTCCAAGGGACCCTCAAGTCTTTTCCATAATTTTAAAGTATCAGTTCTTCGGTGTTCAGTCTTCTTTATGGTCCAACTCTCAAATTTTTCCAGTACATGGCTACTGGAAAAATCACAGCTTTGACTCTATGGACCTTTGACTATATGCCTCTGTTTTTGAATATGCTCTTTAGGTTTATCATAGTTTTCCTTCCACAAGCAAAAGCATCTTTTAATTCCATGGCCACAGTCACCACTGCAGTGATTTTGGAGCCCAAGAAAAGAAAATCTGTTACTGCTTCCACTTTTTCTATTTGTCATGAAGAGATGGGACCAGATGCCATGATCTTAAGTTTTTTTAGTGTTGAGTTTCAAGCCAGTTTTATCAATCTCCTCTATCACACTCATCAAGAGGCTCTTTAGTTTCTTTTCACTTTTTGCCATTAGAGTTGTATGATCTGCATATCTGAGGCTGTTGATATTTCTTCCAGCAATCTTGATTCCAGCTTGGGATTCATCCAGCCCAGCATTTCGCGTGATATACTCTTCATGGAAGTTTAAGCAGGGTAACAATACACAGCCTTGTTTTATTCCTTTCCTAATTTTGAACCAGTTGTTCCATGTCTGGCTCTAACTGTTGCTTCCTGACTTGCATACAAGTTTCTGAGTAGAGAGGTAAGGTGGTCTGGTATTCCCATCTCTTTAAGAATTTTCCAGATTGCTGTTATCCACACACTCAAAGGCTTTAGCACAGTCAATGAAGCCGAAGTAGATGCCTTTCTGAACTCCCTTGTTTTCTCCATGATCCAACAAGTGTTGGCAATTTGATCTCTGGCTCCTCTGCCTCTTCGAAACCCAGCTTATATACATCTGGAAGTTCTCGGTTCATATGCTGTTAAAGACTAGCTTGAAGGATTCTGAGCATAACCTTGCTATGATTTAGCTCATATTTAATGTACAATAGTCAGTTATATTTTTCTCCTGGGAAGACGTTTTCTATCCTATATGACTATTTAAAAAAGAATATCTAAAGTATTTAAGACCATCTCATCTACCTTAATGAGTCTAGGTTTGAAAAATATATGAATTCTATAGAAAGATTCTTTTTTCTATCCAAATACAATACACTTAACTCAAAATTCATCAAAAATAAAAACTCAGATACTTAGTTTGCAAATTCCTTCTAAAAACATAGTTCCATTTTCCAAGGAACCTATATCTCATTCACATATTTACTTTAAATAAAACATTCAGTTCAGTTCAGTTGCTCAGTCATGTCCGACTCTTTGCGACCCCATGAATCGCAGCACGCCAGGCCTCCCTGTCCATCACCAACTCCCGGAGTTCGCTCAGACTCACGTCCATCGAGTCGGTGATGCCATCCAGCCATCTCATCCTCTGTTGTCCCTTTCTCCTCCTGCCCCCAATCCCTCCCAGCATCAGAGTGTTTTCCAATGAGTCAACTTTTTGCCTGAGGTGGCCGAAGTACTGGAGTTTCAGCTTCAGCATCATTCCTTCCAAAGAACACCCAGGGCCGATCTCCTTTAGAATGGACTGGTTGGATCTCCTTGCAGTCCAAGGGACTCTCAAGAGTCTTCTCCAACACCACAGTTCAAAAGCATCAATTCTTCGGCACTCAGCTTTCTTCACAGTCCAATTCTCACATCCATACATGACCACAGGAAAAGCCACAGCCTCGACCAGACAGACCTTTGTTAGCAAAGTAATGTCTCTCATTAGAAATATGAAATAAGTCTGTATCTTGAAGTTAATGAAACAGTCCTTTTTTCCAGTACAATTCCTCAAGTTATGTGAGTTAGTGAGCTAAAATTTTGAAAATATATTGTTAATTTTCAAAGGAAAATAGGAACATTTAAAACTCTAAAGATAAGGTATAATTTCTTGCATATATTTTAACTGGCTCACTGTCCCTATCCATTAATCACCTTTTATAAACCACTCAGATTTTACCTGTAAAAATTTTAGGCAAACTATGGCATTATTACACATTTTAAAATATTATTTCATAAGAGAAATAAAAATATATATCTGCATTCAGAACGTCTATAAAAATATTTTTTCATCCAAACATCAAATGGTAGTGTCATTTCATATCAATTGCTGTCATTGTTTTTAATACCTTTAAAGCACATGAATATGCTTTTTCTCCAACATTAATGGACTTAGGGTCATCATCATCCAAATCTTCCCAAATCCTCACATCACCATCACTTCCACAAGTTACAATACAGCTGTGAAGGAAACACACTCATTAAAAAGTCACTCAGTTTTAGGTTTATTTTTTTGGAATGTTACTTTATCTCTTTTTTAATTAAATCAAGGTATCAGTCAATATGTTTCCTTATTTTACATATATTAACCTCGATAACAAGGACTGTTAACCTCTCATTCTATAAAATAAAGTGTAAGTTTACATTCTCTACAGTTTCTCCTTGGCATAAAATTATTTAGATATTTGCAATAATGTAAGAATAGTGAAACGTGTAACCTCTGTAACAACAGGGACCGGGACCAGGTCTACTTTGCTTACCATTGTGCCTACACCCCAAAGCAGTCTCTGACAGAAGCTTTGATAAATGTTGAGTGAATAAATGGATGAAAGCAAGAGCTCAATTATCCAAAGCTGATTATTCAAGTGGCTATCTGTCATCTCTCAAATCTTATTTTCTGAGTGCTGTTATTCATTTGTTATGTCCTCTCTAGACACAACACTAAACAAAATACAAAAATAAAATGGTAAATTGCAAAGAGCAGCCATATAAAAAACTATGGATGGGGGCTTCCCTGGTGGCTCAGTGGTAAAGAAGCCACGTGCCAATGCAGGAGACACAGGTTTGATCCCTGATCTAGGAGGAATCCACATGCAGCAGTGCAACTAAGCCCATGCACTACAACTACTGAGCCTGTGTTCCAGAGCCCAGGAGTGGCAACTACCGAGTTCGTATGTTGCAGTTACCGAAGCCCACACTCCTAAACAGGAGGGCTCCACGATGAGAAGCCTGTGCACAACTAGAGAGTAACTCCTACTTGTAACAACCAGAGAAAAGCCTACACAGCAATGAAGACCCAGCACAACCAAAAATAAAAACAAAACTATGGATGTTGAGAAGAAAAAAATTCATTTCCACTTGGAAAGTCAGAAGGGTTCATAAGAAAAGGACAGGTAGGACTGGATATGCTGAGATTGGTAAAAAGGACAGCTTCAGACAATACTACACGAATCAAAATAAGAAATTAGTAAAGCATAGGGGAGTTTACATGGAGCAGGCATGCCAGGAAACTGAGGGGGGAAAAAAAGTAGATTGACTTTAAGGCCAGAGTAAGGAGTTTGGATTCGGTTCTATAAGAAATAAATAAGAGGACTGTAAGTCTCAGTTTGCCCTGGACATTCTGGATTTATGCACCCAGCTGATTTGGCATTTATCCTAATTTTTTGCTTTAAAATATATCAGTATTAGTTGCATTAAAATTTGTCTTAATTTTTCACTTTAAAACACATTAGTACTAGTTGTGTCAAAATTGGTGAATTTGACAGACTTCTTTTCCCTTTCAGTTTCTGCCATGATCTTGTTTGCGGTGTAACAAGTGCCATGAACAGAGTTCTCACCTCAACATGTAGGTAAATCTGCAAGACAACCACTGATAATCCATCTCTCCCTTTCCAAGCCTTTCTTGATATAACATAACACCTCTTTTCAAAGACAACAGGTGTTAACTGATAAAAAAATTTTTAATGTTTTGTCACAAATTTACAAAAAAACTGTCTTGAAATAGTTTCTGAATAGTAGTATGTTACAGATCTATTTAAAAAGAATGATTTGCCAATCATTAAATAATTTAAAAAACTGTACTTTATTTTGAAACCCTTCTTCCCCATTCTCAAAGGTGTCCTAGGTTAGATGATAAATGAAGAAATCCACTGTAAGTTTTTAAGCAAAGGACTAATTCTATCACACCTTTATCCTCTCTCCCACAGCAATGCTCTTTCCCTAATTTAACCACCCCTTCCTAACCCTTCCAGTGGGCCTCATGAGATTCATGGTCAGGCATCAGCAAAATCAGCTTTTTTTCTGAACATTCCTCTGAGAACACTGCTTCCTCTTCAGCCCTCTTAAGTGGTGGCTGACTTCTTTTCTATATCCCTCTGGGACCCCACGTTATTACCCCGGCCATTCTATCACCACACCCTACTCTCTCAGGATAAAAAAAAAAAAAGCCTGAAACTGTCATTACACCAGCTACAGATTCTTCAAGAGAAATCCCTTGTTCCCTAATGATTTTTAGCAGAAGGCTCCTTGTTATTCTCTAACACTATTCCTACTGCAATTCTGTATTTTCAATATCCATGTAGATGAAACCTTCTGATACTTGATCCTGTCCTCCATCCCATCTCAGACTCAAATTTTGTCTTTATCAGCACTGCAATTGGGTCATAATCTGCTTCAAGCATCTTAATCACTTATTGTTTCACCTTATACCCTTAATATCCTAACTCCAACAATTTTTAAATTCTATTACAATTCGATCTACAAACTACTCAAAGTACCTTTTCACTGTTTCTCATTCCCTCAAATTCTCACATACCTCCTAATCTGGTTTAGATCCATACTGTCACTAAAATGAATTTTTTGTTACACTCAAATAAATCCTTTGGGTTTCACTTTGTCTACCCCCACCAAAGAAAAAAAAAAACACCAACCTTGGTTAAACATCCAACTCATTGCCTACTAATAAATTTGCACTTACAGAACTAAATAGAACTGGAGAAAACACAGAACCAGATTATTTCATCCCAATCTAAATTCATAACTATTAATCTGAATTAGGCCTTTAGTGCTGCCCTGTAATCCAATTACATTTCCCAAGTTCATTCAACTTACCCTCTCTAATAACCATCTATCTCATATCTACTCCTCTTTCTTCAAACCTCTACCTCCTGTCCATTCTCAACTAATGACTTTATTTCCTATTTCACTCAGAAAACAGAAACAGTCTATAGAAATTATCCACATGTTCTCCAAATTCATTCTAGGTGCTCCTTTCCTCTATTTATAAAACTGACCCGTCCTCCTATCTCTGGCCAATCCCTCCCACTTTTTACTCTACCACAGCACCTCTCATCCACTCAAAGACATCACCATAGTCATTCTCCTTCTTTTTATTCTAATATTGGCTTAACCCTCTTTCGGTTCCTCTCCACTGAAACATATGCTGTAATCTTTCTCACCTTAAAAGATTACCTTTCCTGACTTCACATTCCTATTCCACTACTCTCATTCTTTCAGTGTCATCCTCATAAACTCCAATCCTTTTCTATTCTCCTAAATCCATTGTAACAAAGTTTTATTCTTATCACTCCATTAAAAAAACAAAACAAACAAATAAAAATATCCTCAACTTGACTCATCAGCAGAATTTGCTATAGTGTATTCCTCCTCCTTAAAATATTTATTTGGCTTACTGATACCATTCTTGTCTCTTGATTTTCTACTTTTCTTGCAATCCCTTCTTATCCTCTTTGGCTACACCTCCTTCTCCTACTTGGTATCCTAATATTCTGGAGTGCCCAGAGCTTAGACCTACAATCTCTTGAAAAAAAAAATAAAAAATACATTTACTCCCTCCCTAGATGATTTCATCCAAGTTCACAGCATTAAATATCATTTACATACTGTCAACTCCCACAGATTTCCAGCAAGGACCTCAATCCTTTACTTTTTCTAATTCATATTCAGTACTCCCATTTCATTTAATATATGATTTCTCCTAATTTCTCTTTTTTGTTGTTGTTCTTTCTCAAAGCTTTATAAAATGTAATATTTGTATACCTATATATGTATGTGTATATATATAGTATGTATAATATATATTAAAAAACTTATGAATTTTTGCCCAACTAAAAAATGTATGACATTTTGAGTCTACTTGTTTGACTATGTATGTAGAGAATGCTAGATTTCTAATTTATATTCACTCAAAACTTTGATATAGTTCCATTTACTCTAGCATCTAGTATTAGTGAAAAAAATCTATAAAGCTTATTATCTCAGTGATTTAAAAAAAATTTTTGAATGAGGCTTGCAACTTCTAGTCCAATTCTGAGAATATAAAGATATACTATGTTATAAAAAAATAAATAAATAACATGTGACATATATTATAAAGCACAAATTTTGTTCAAATTTCACAAAATTTTATGCTAGTGTCCATTATTTGTTTTCATGCCTTATTCAAGATTCTACATGGTATTTAGTTGCACTGAGCAGCTTCAG